>CM060954.1:56799666-56909666 GCA_030765055.1 Mantis religiosa
TCCTGGCGCTGCTTTATTTCTATTTAATTTTTGTGGTCATTATCTCGATTAAGCTTGGTGCTATGTGGTCTAATATGTAATGCCTTAGTGATCTGTATTTAAGCCAAAGCTTTTTTCTATTTTTCTAGATTATGTGTAGGGTTTTGTATATCACCCTTTTCATCTGCAAAAGTTTTCTTTGTATCCGTGGTGATAGCTTTCTTTTCCTCCCACATTTTCCATCCCTTTGTGAGGTCAACGTCTCACCGAATATTAAAGCTTGATTAATGGGACTAAGAGAAATTTTTGAAATACACAATTTCTTAGCTATTTCACGCTGTGAATAAAGAGTTTCCTTCAAAAGACTCTCAGTTACAGCTACTTTCCTTGGGGATAAGTGAGAGTTTTACCCATAACCTCACTTTTGAATCAATGTGAATGCTAAGGATCAGATACACGATGTTACCTGGCTTGAGATCAATTAAAGAACCTGAATCAAAGAGGCAGTCAATCGAACGACACCACACAACGTCACCGAAAAAAAAAAAAAAAATTCAAAACTCAGTGGTCGGCAGGAAAAGTTATGGCGACAGTGTTTTGTGATGCAGAGAGTGTGCTTATGATTGATATTTTGGAGAAGGAATGCACAATAAATCCTGTCCAATACGTCTGAACTCTCAAAAAGCTGAAAGCACGTCTTCGCCGAGTTCGCCCAACAAAAACTATGACGGATGTTCTTCTTTTGCATGACAATGCAAAGACCACACACCAGCCGTTACAGCACTGCAGAAATTGAGAAATTGGGATGGCAAGTCTTACCTCACCCTCCATACAGCCCTGACCTGGCACCATCAGACTTCCATCTGTTCGGGCCACTAAAGGAAGCTCATCGTGGGATTCATTTTGAAGATGAGGAGGCTGTAAAAACGTCCGTGCGTCAATGGCTTAGGAAGCAAGACCGTGTGTTTTACCACACTGGAATACATGCCCTAGTTAAAAGGTAATTAAAGGTATTATTAATCAATTAATAATAAATACAGATGACCCAGACGATTGATACCTAGTGTCACCCAAACGTCGGAACTCCCTATAGACCCAGCTGGCAGCGGCAGCAGGAGACGGAGGCGTTCGGACACACCCACCCATTAATTTAAGTCACTAACTGAAGGGATGATTAGGAGAGGTATTGCGGGCCACTGAGCCGTCTCTTTACCCTCCCCTTAGGTTCTCGAACGTGCGGGTTGTTTCATCTAATCCAGAGACTTCTAGAAGACGGTGATATTCCTATAAAAAGGGCTGCAGTGAGTGAATTGAGTCAGTCAGTTAGTCAGTGCTTGACGAGCTAGCGAACGAACGAGAGGACTGTGTACGTGCATCGGAACGGTAACGGACGAACTGGTGAATTGTAATTGTGTGCATTACGTAATTCTGTGTAATTGGCAAGTGTTTAACTGTAAGTCGGTGGAAATAAAGAACATTTTTGAGTGGTGCAATTGGACTTTTCATTTCACGAACCCACAAAGTTACACTATCAAACTTAAAGTCCTCAATTTGTGTTACAGTGATCCTGCCATATTTATCTAGAGCAGTCGTTCACGGCTACCTCAATTGTTATGTATACTGTTACTAAGTGTCTCAATAACATAACATCTGTAAAAGCATATTTGCTGATCGATGTATTTAAAAAAAAAAAACTTTTCATAATAAACTTAGTTTGTGGGAAAAAATGCGTGTTTTTTCAGTCTGGTGTGCTTATTGACATGATTCCTACTGACTTTCTGTGAATGAAGCGTGGGACATACTGAACATGGATGTGCAATGGTCTTCGGAAAGCATTCAAGGTATAGCGACATTTGTAGATGGGTCGATTTAACGCAGGCGACCGATGGATGTTTGAAGTATGTTACGGTGAAATGGCTAATGGAAGAACGTGGGAAAAATAGTAACAAGCCACAATATGATTTTTACTGGAGAGCTGCAACAGGATTTCAAGTGGAATGATGATGCGATTCAGCACCACGTTGAGGCGACTTTTGCGACAGGATCTGAGGGTTGGGATGATGCGAATCTGCCCCAATAGATGTTGCTACGTCCTGTACTTGGGGACGATGACGATGATCCGGGCCTCGCAGTCGTCTTAATTTGAGCTCTTGCACAGATCCGGCGTCTCAGTCTCAGGATGAGCAATTCCTTTAGATGTTATCCACGGCTGCTGCAGTCGAAGCATAAATACCCCTTACCTCGGGTTTGGTCTTGGACTGGAGTTGGAACTAATTTACTAAATGAAATGAAATAATCATTCAACTTCTTTTTAAATATTCCAGTATTTAATTCAATGTGAAGTTAACAAAACCTGTCGTAGCACAAATTAATACTTAACTTTAGAAGTGTCGGTTTCCTTTACACTCTAAGAGCGGTTGCTCTAAACCACTGAGCTACTATGGCCAACATGCCGACATGACATTAAATTCTCCAACTGACTCGTATGTTTCCAGGCAGACCACTAGGGGTACTCATATGCTATGAGACACGCACCTTTTGTGGCGACTTCCTATGCTGTAAGTACTTAAGTCCCAGACTTCATAGTTAACCACTATAATTTTATTTTGGGTAAATTGTTGGAAATAATCATTTCTTCCACACTAGCCGTGTGTAGACTAAGGTTTGAATGAGTACAGCCGGACTGAAAAATTCAACCACGGTTCTCCCGCTCTCCATGCGGTTGTTCTAAACCACTGAGCTACTGTGGCCAGCATGCCGACATGATAGTCTGGCTGTGCTCATTCAAACTTTAGCCTACACACGGCTAGTGTGGAAGAAATGATTATTTCCAACATTTTTATAATTGTTCACAATATAACTTGATATCAAGCACCCTCACTCTGAGAACTTTTTTTCTTTACTCGACGACATCCATAAACAGAATGATACCAACTCTAGATAATCGAAATTATTGAACTGGCCGTTGCCATGGTAATTCAATAATTTCTCATTGATTCACGTCGTCTTTCCGTGATCCACTTTTCTTACCATATTAGGTAATTTATATAATATTTTGTTTAAATCACATGTAAACAGTTGAAAGGCTGAGTGCAACACTGGCCTATACCACGTTTTAAAGAAGTTGAGATATTGTACTGCAAAGCAGTCAGTTAAATATATCAGTTAGTGACAACAGATGACAGGGTCAACTCAAACTCGACATTGGAGAAAGTTAGACCACTGTTGCACTCGGCCTTTCAATTTAATATTCAAATAACATTTTTTTTATAATTTTAGACTACTATTATCGTCGTTAAACACATAAACATTATTCTTTTTCCTTGGTTTCTACCTATTCAATCACACGTTTACCTTCAATTGTTTCTTAATCTCGTTCACTTTCTACTAAAGGTTTTTTTTTTTTTTAAATAATTTACAATGAACTCTTTTCTTCATAAATTTAAAGAAAAAAATTGAACTGCCCCCCTTGATAGCTAGATGGTTACGTGTCTGCCTCACGTTCAAGAGGTCCCGAGTTCGAAAATCGGTCTGGGTGACTTACCTGGATAAGGTGTTTTCCCGGGTTTTCCCTTATCCTCAAAGACGAATGTCGAGTAACCCTAAGCTCCATGGATTCCGGACTCATTGGAGCATCATTTCACCCATTTCATTCATCGTCCGTTATGACTTACCGTCGGAGGACGTAAATTACAAAACAAAACAAAAAATTGAACTATAAACAATGTTTAGGGGTTTGGAATAAAAAATATCGGCCACAGAGGTTTTTTTAAAGAATTAAAGACAGAGTCCCCTACCTTTTGGAACCTATGAGTTAAAGTGCAATACGCTTTGGGTCTTCATTGTTTGGGTAGCGTTTAAAAAAGTAACAAACATTTTACGATGTTTTACAAGAATACTTTATAATATTTTAAATTTATTAACCTAGCATTCTCGAAGAATCTAGATAAATTATTTTATTACTTAATAATAACAAAATTGTGGCTAGCCCCAAACATTTCAATTAGATTATTATTAATCACTGCCTAATGCATAGTGACATATAATCTCAATATACAAGCATATAAATAAAACTCTTTCGCCCTGGCGGAATAAATTGCTCTACTGTTACGAAATAAAACTGCAAAATATGTGCAAGAGAACCTTCAGACATGTTACACAAACTGTTTCTGAGAAAGAAATAATGAATATTGGTTTCTCGGTAAAGCTGAGGGAAGTGGAATACAATAATTAAGACTGATACTACTTTCGACGGTGTTACGAGATGACACTATTAGCACAAATGAACCAGCAGTGACCTCTTCCGGGATATTAGGAAGCATAATGAAGAATGAAGGACATCAGCCATCATGTTAAGTTTTAATAATTTAAAATGAAGCTCCAAAACAATTTAAAACGCTTTCCTCTTCTAACCCTCCTCCTATCGAACGGATGGGAAATTAAAATCCATAGAATGGCTTCTTTCGTAAGGAAAGCAAAGCTTTCCCATGCAGTAGGTTTAGGGCAAATAAAATAACTCCAAGCTTCATAAAGAGGCCTCTGAGCAAAATTAAGGGTCATTGACGCTCAATATGGAATGGGACCCTGACTATAGCTGTCAGAAAGAATTTATAAATAAAAACTTACTTGAGTTTCAATCCAGAGCTCACGGGTTCTCTACCCCAACTATCCATTCTGACCCAGGGGCTTTTTGTAGTTTCTCTGGATCGGTGGAAGAAGTGATTCCTGTTCCTCATTTCCTGTACTCCTGATTTCCTTCATTGTCATCTGTTGCAGGATTGTTGGACTAGGTGATGGAGTTGCGGCTAGCCAGTGGAGGTGCGCTTTGTAAAGGTTTCTTCCTAGCGTCGATCGAGACTACTCAATTAGGACTTGCTCCGGGTGCCCTCTAGGAGCAGTCAAATGCATTTGAACTGGAAACGTTAGCGACCCGCACATGCTTGTCCTATGTCGTCAACAGGATCTGATTGCCCTTTGGCTTTCCCCTCTCGTTCTTCTCTCCCAGATCACGGTAGTGGCACAAGGACCAGTTGGCCTACACGAAGTGCTGTGCACCTTAAAAGACGCAATCAACCTTTTGGCTCCATGGATGAAGTCACTCTGGAACCAATATTCATCATTGAAATTACCTGTATCTATCTGTTCGTCTTTTACATATCCTACTATTTTAATCTAAAACTCAACTCCACGGCACGACAGCCCATTCTGAACAAAGAGCTACTCCCGTGTGCCATGAGTGTCATCAGTGACACCCATGGGTGTCAAGAGTGGGGTGTAATAGTGGAAGTTGGGATGTGGTTAACGCCCTATTCCCTCCTGGCCAGTGAATGCACTCTAAGCCATCAGGAAAAACCGTTGAGAACGTAGTATCAGGAATAGTAGCCTGGTGTGAAGTGAGGAAGAAGATAATAAAAAATAAAGTGAAATTGATGAGAGGAAAGGTAATTATGGAGAACTTATTGGAATGAATGGCTGGGGAAACCGGAGAACCCGGAAATAATCCGCCTAAACTAGCTTCAATCACTAGAAATCCCATATGCAGGCTTCTGAGATCGAATCCGAATCGTTTTGGTAAGAGGCGAGGTGTCTGTCCACTCAGCCTTTTATCTACTTCGTTTTTCCGAAATGATTTAGTTCAGTAATCTGTTTTTCTCTGTTTTAACTCCCCACATATTGCCTTGACTCGTAGGCGATGAATAGATTTTTGATGGGGCAATTTAACACGGAGTTATTGGCCCTGCAAATTGCCTGAAATCGCCTTTTAATGCTTGAATTAAATTATACACGAAAGCAAAAACTGAAGCCTTCATTACGAGCGTTATGAACTATCGAAAACGGGAGTACTGCCTATTACATAAACCGAACACAAGATCGTTTTTAAAGCGTCCATGATCCCCAATGGTTTTAATGTTAATCTTAGAATTTTCCAATTAGGTATAAAACATGAAGAGAAGTAAAGCAATAAAAATTAACAATACGCTGGCAGAACTGTTCAAAGGATTTCTAAATGTTGTCCATCACTGTTAAATTACTGGGCGTTCGAAAAGGGAGATTGAGTCTTCATTTATTTAATTGCAGTTTATAAAAACATTACCACCTTAGAGCTCTGACTTGGTTTAATTATAGAACGTAATGATTAATTTTATGACTTATAACACAATCTCTCGTCACTTCTGCACATGTAAATAAACAATAGTTCACTTTCAAATCACAACTGCACGCGCACATTTATCAGTTCCGATTACGACTGTCTCAACTGGCGATTCGCGGCTTCTTTTATAGCTCCACTCATGTCCTAGAAATTTGTGGAATGTTCTGTAACAATCAGGACGGCACTAGAAAGACGAACCTTCCTGTCACCTATCTTTATCTGTTACGGCAAGCTTTTTATCTACGCGCACACCAGTCGCAATAATGGCTCGCGACAGTATAGGTTTCCTATAGTAGGGGCTTGTCTCCTATTTATTTGCTCTCTTTTAACATCTTAGGACTTGAGGAACGATTTAAAACTATCTGGAAGTAAGAATAAGGTAATCTCTGTCTTGACTTTTTGAAAAAAGTTTAATCCTTAAACTCTCCTTAAGTTTATTCACCAGCATAAGCAATTGTTTCATACAAAGCCCAATGTGTTTAATCGTTGCTATAAAAAAAGTAATCACCATTCCTAAAGCTGGTAGTCTTTTGTTTATTGGTTGCTATGGCGCCATTGATAACAATCATCCAGCCAGTAAACCTTTACATTTGGAAACTCGTTCCTGAGAAAACATTTAGTTTTTCTTCATGGTTTATAATCTGTATTATTTTATATCTACTGTGAAGTGATTTCATTAAAAATAACTATGGTTTTATTGTACATTTCAGGAATCAGTTCAACAACGTGTTTGTTTTTGCAATACTGAAAATTGTATCTTAGTAGTAGAGAACTTCTTTGATTCTTCTACTGCATTTCAGAAAATATGAGAATCGTTTTGGACTGTCCACTGCAGATTCCTAATAAACGTAAATACTTTCACGGTATTATTTGGAATTCACTGTATACTTCTTTAGCCACAGTTAGAGATTTGCCAAGGGTCATATTTTCAAGTTTATAAATTACGCATTTCTTTTTGCAGGTTTTTGCAAAACCAATTGTGTTGGAAATATTTCCTTTTTAATGTAGATACTGCAATATAATAACAATTATAGAAGTATGAAAGGGTAGAGCCAGACTGAAAAATTCAATGCCATAGCCGGGATTTGAACCACGGATCTTCTGGTTTCCGTCCAGCCGCTCTAACCATTTGAGCTACTAGGTATAGCCAACATGCCGACATGACATTAAATTCTCCAACTGACTCGTGTTTCTCCCGGTAAACCACTTAGAGCTCTCATAAACACATGAGACAAATATCTTAATGGCGCGTTATTATGCTGTAAGTACTTTAAGTACTTAAAATAATAAACTACTAATTAAAGTAGTTACAGCATAGTAAGTCGCCATTAAGGTAGTTGTCTCATGTGTAATCACTATTTACTCTAGAGAGTTCAAGGTGGTTGATGTGTATGTATGTAAATATACTTTTAATTACTCAGAACTGAAATTTAAACTACTGACATGACGGATAAAAGAATTACTGTGAATAAGTCAAGGTGTTAAATTCGAGAAAGAGCAAACACTTCATTTCCTGTTAGCCTGTGGAATGCTATATGCTTATGTTTATGAATGAATGCTGGATAAGAATTGTTTATTTACTCTGGAGAGTTCAGATCAATATCATTCAGTTGTGCTTTACAGGACAGTACAGTAAGAGTTAAATAGTGCAATGGCTTCTTGCGGTGAAATTAGTGGCGAGTCGAAAAGGCAGGTATTGCGAAGTCAGGTGTACGCGTTCTTCAAAAATTGTTCGGAAACAGAAACTAAAAAAGTGTATCAGCTGGATCAACTTGCAACTGAAACGGGACACGAGATAATACGCCTCCAACCTTACCACTGCCAGTATAATCCAATTGAGTTGGTGGGAGCTCAAATAAAAAGGGGGATTGCAAAAATAAATAATACTTTTAAACTGACGGACGTTGAACGACTTGTTCACGAAGAAACTGACAGGGTAACACAACAGGACTGGGAAAACTGTGTGAGGTAAGCATAAAACCTTCAAGAAGACGATTTTAAGAAAGAAATAGCACGTGACATGATTTTGGAACCTATAATCATAAATTTGCAAGACTCAGACGATGAAGGCAGTGACAATGACGAATTGGCTTTTAAAGGAAGTGACATTGACAGCAATATGAATGAGCCACTGGCAGTTCCATTGGATTAGAAAAACAGGTAATTCATAAACTATAATTATAGTTATAGTATTTTAAAGTATACAGAATTTGCGAAAATGCTTTTCCAATTTTGAGTTTGGCAACTGCATCATTGTACAGGTTTGTAAAATATAATTTGTTTACTCTTATGTCTGCGCCAAGCAGACCTGCATGTTGTATGAGAGTGCAAGAGAGAGAGAGGGAAATATAAAAGGAGTGGGGTAGCAAGCTGGCAACGCTGAGTGTGATACGGCATCTGATTAGCTGGACTCCAGAACTCTTTCCATTTGAAATACATAATAGTAAATGTTCTTATTAAGTGAATTGCAGTTTTAGTAGTGTTACACATACCTTTTATAACCTGATAGTAAACCCCAACCTCTCACAAACAAATGGCTACCTATTGAACAATTACCCCTGTATATGATCTGGCCATGTGCTCCTTTATCCTTTAACATCCATGGTCAGGTCATCACAAAATAATTTAAGAGATACATTTTCCAACTTCAATAGCCCTTTTTCGTGTCAATTGTCACAAGTGGTGTCAAATAGTGCTTAAGTTTATTTTAGTATTTTTGCAAACAAGCTATTTTAACTGTGAAATGTTCGAATTAACTGAAAAAATACGCAATTCCTATTACGCAGGATCACACTGCGATTGCGTGAAGTGCTTAAGATGTTACCAATGCTGTCGCTAGCAGAGCAGCTTTAAATGAGTGAAAACTGCTTGACATTGCATCATCCAACAGGTTTCAATCCTATAGAAAAGCAAAAGCTTTACTTCTTAAAGTAAAGCAATTAGTGACTGACAGTTGATTTGCTTTACGAACAAAGAATTTAAATTAATTTTATCCTGAATTCTGTTCCTGAACTTCATTATTTATCTCTGTAGTGATTTGGAGTTCATCAAATTTTGTAAATACCGAAGTTCAGATTATTGTAATATGCTACATGTAACAGGTATAATAAAAAAAATATATCTGAAAAAAACTGCTCTTGTAGATCTGTCATCTTCCTTGTTTCTCCGTTTGGTATTCTGAGTCACTCGACATGCTCCTTGTCCCATTTTAGCAGTTTAGAAGGCTCAATGCAATAGAACGGCTTGACATAAGGCCTTGAGCGTAAACTAAATTGAAAACAAAATCTGTGTGACAAACACGCGACTTCCTCTACCTAACGCCATTTACTCCATAGCTATCCACAACTTTTTCATACAAAAAGTACAGATTTAATTACTTCTGATGATCAATATTGGCAGATACTATACGAATTTAATTATAGGTACACAGAAAGACACTGATATGAAATTGATTATGTATATGTCTAACGCATGGGCTTAGAGGAAAATTAAATAATGATTAAATGAAGAGCGGCAGATATTTTGGGAGTTTCTGAACATCAAATTTGAAATAAATGGACTACTTTAAAGATGTTTACATTAAAAGGCTTTTGCTTTCATCATATTGTTTGTTTTCCAGTTGTATATTTAATACAGAAATGAATACATAAATTAAAAGGTATACTTTCAAATTAGATATATATTTTATAACCCAGTGCTAAGTTCGCCAGGTTTATGACGTTACTTTGAAAGGTCTACAGCTTAAATTTACTCAGTGTAACTCATTAAGGTTACTGTTATCGTTACATTACTGCTTCACATAATTACTTATCTATACATAATGGATTTCATAACGTAGGCCACCATGCTGAAACCATTTTTCCAATGCCCCCAAGTGGGGGCATCCCTGGGGGGAAGGGTCAGGCGAAGAAGACACAGGGCGGCCGACCCAAGGAGGACAGTACAGAGGGCAGCTTCCCTACAGTTTACTTATATAGAGACTTCCCCGACAGGCCAGGACAACCACCTTCAACCCTCATGTCCGTGAAAAAATAAGCCTCGGCCATGTAGCCCTCGGGCAGTTTTTTTAAGTCATGTCGGACGATGAATGGAATGGGTGAAATGATGCTCAAATGAGTCCTGGGTCCATGGAGCTTAGTACTACCCGACATTCGTCTTACAGGATAAGGGAAAACCCCGGAAAAACCTTATCCAGGTAACTCACCCTGACTGAGGTTCGAACTCGGGAGCCCTTGAACGTGAGGCAGACATGCTACCACCACGCTAACAAGGCGGGCCTCAGGCAGTTGTACCCCATATTCCGATCAACCATGCCCAGTCACCTGAAACTACGGGTGTATTGTGCGATCATCCCACCACTGATCCTGTATGGATGCGAGGTCTGGAGCTCGGTGGTCTGCAGACTGCAAGCCGTGCAGAACAGGACTCTTAGGATGATCTACGATACCGAAAGTACGTTTCCATCACACATCCTACACACCCATTCCGTTGAACGTTCGCGCACTTTGTATACCAAAATCACACCACACCCCAACCACCTAGTTAACACACTAGGTCAATATGACCACCGTGCACCTAGAAGGAGAAAGAGCTACCGCCTTCCCAAGGACGCCCTTGGGTGGTGAGCCCAGCCTCTCATCCCTTCACTGCTATATTCTGTCTGCCCCGGCCATACTAGGGCTGGATTTGATATGTCGGTTGACCCCCGCCAGTCCAGTCCCCCCCCTTGTGTGACCTAAACACGACCTAAACCTAAATGTTCCCCAACTACCCGACCTCTCGCACCTGATCCCGCCACACTGGACGGACCCTGCAAGCAGGCCGTTCCTAGCGTGGCGGCATCGGGCACAGACCACCTTCCTGGAGGCTCACCCTGCCGCCAGGAGTACTAGCAGAGGTCGAATCAGGTCCATCACCTTACAAAGTCATTAAGGCTTAGTGGATAATACTAAATTCTATAAGACCGCACGGGTAATGTGTAGTGTTTAACGTCCGCTTTTACTACACACGGCACCGCAGGCGGTGACACTGATGATACATGAGATGAAGATGGAGCACCGGTGGAATGAGATGGCGGGGGAAACCGGAGGTTCCGGAGAAAACCTGCCCCAGCGCCGTGTTGTCCCCCACAAATCTCACTTTGCGGTCACCTGGGATCGAACCCGGGCCGCCTTGGTGAGAGCGAAGCGGTCTAACCACTGAGCGACGGCGCTGCCCACCGCACGGGGAAATGCGCTCAGCGGATAGGTACCGTGGCGCTCTCTCCACCGTCCGGGAGCACCCGGACGACTTGTTTTCGCTCATGGCTCATGGCCAGGACAACGAACACGCTCCCCAACAGCGGGACGGCAACGAGCCCAGCAGCCGAGCCCCAAAGGGCTCAGGCAGGCGATCCGAGCCCCATAGGTCCCTAGCTGGTGGTCCCGAAATGGCTCCAGCAGAGGAAAGGTGACCGGCAACCGACCTACCCGAGTAGGAAGTAGTTTTCTTCAGAACTTATCATCCCGCCATGCACCGCCCAGACACCCGCCGATACTTCTACCCTGAAAGAGACCACCAGATGAGACATGATGTGAAATGGTAATGGAGATGAAATGGAGGGACAGGAAATTCGGAGGATGCAATTAACCTACCCAGCATTCGTCTAGCGGCCTGGAAAAATCCCGACAACCCCATGGGTCAGGTAGATCGGCCAAGGGAATTCGGGCCTCCCGAAAGATCTATACATAATAGTGCCCCCCTCGACATGTCTGCCTCACGTTCAAGAGGTACCGAGTTCGAATCTCGGTCAGGGTGAGTTACCTGGATAAGGTTTTTTCCGGGGTTTCCCCTTATCCTTCAAGACGAATGTCGGGTAACTCTAAGCTCCATGGACCCTGGACTCATTTAAGCATCATTTCATCCAATTCATTCACCGTCCGATATGACTTAACGTTGGAGGACGTAAATTACAAAAAACATAATAGTATTCAATGGCTTTCGTTACGATTAAGTTTTGACTTAATTTCATACGAAATTATACACTAAATGATGGTTGCTAAAACGGTAAAAATGATAAAATATTAATTTCATTTACCTACCTTTATTGTTTTGAAAGTATTAGTGTACAATTGTACACCTCGGCTGCGTAGATGATAGCGTAATTGCCTCACGTTCAATAACGTCCCAAGTTCGACTTTCGGTCAGGTCGATTTATCAGGATAAGCTTTATTCCCGAAGAGAATAAAGATGTATGTCAGGTAACTCTAAGTTCTATGGAGTCTGGGCTCATTTGAACATCATTTAATTCACTTCATTCATGGATAAGACTTAACGCTGTAGGACGTAAATAAAAGAATACTGTACCAATGTATACATTTTTATGGTTAATGGTCCATTTACCCCCTTATAATTTTACTTTTGTACAGCACCGGCTATTCCTAATTACATATGAATAATACACCGATATTTACACACAATAATGTGAAATAGTGAAACGTCTGAAATTATTAATTTCTCCCCGACACTCTTGAAAGTAATGGAAGTGCTGTATGGCATATTAATTACCTTTGGCGTTGGAACAGTCATTAGTAGGAATGGTAAAATTAAAGCAACAAGGGAGTGATTCTGCAGAAAATACTTTTCGCTAGGTAAAAAAAGATGGAAAATAGAATAATCATTAGGTTTAGAAAGTTTTAAATACTAATAAAATGGAAACGAAAATATTCTCCTTAAGATCTTATCAAACTCCACCCTCATTGAATCTACAGGGAAAACAACTAACATGGAAGCCTCCAGAAACACCAGTCAAATATTTAGGCGTAATGCTTGACACTAAATTAACTTGGAATTCTCATATATCTCACATTTCCAAAATAGCCATTTCTAGAATTAAAAAGCTGTATCCATTGCTATAGAAGAAATCACAGCTTGGTCTGGAGTGCTCAATATTGATCTACAAGTCTCTTATACGTCCCATCATTTCTTACGCTGCTCCTGTATGGGGTGCAGCCAGCAAAACCCACATTCATCAACTTCAGATTATACAAAACAGATTTCTCAGCAGTATTACAAAGGCTCTATGGTTCATTAGAAATGATCAACTCCATCAGAAATTGGTATTCTTCCCATACATCTGTACTTCAAATTGATATCAAAGACATTCGTCGTTAGATTATCCGAAGTACTAGGCGCTGTAACCTATGACATTGGACGACGAAACTTCGTGTGGACCAGATTGAAAATAAAACTACCTCAAGACATCCTACTCACTGATTCAGAAGATAGCGACTTTTCTCACTAATTCAAAGTATATCCTCTATTTTTCTCATAACACCATTGATCATAATCTAGCCTCACATATCTAACCTCACTTTTCAATTGTTATCCATCTTATTTAATGTTATTTTATATTTTAGTTATCCTGTTATATACTTTGTCCTTTATCATCTTTCATTTAAATGTGTTCTTAATTGTTTTATGTTTATATTATACATTTATCACCTATTTTCTATGTTAGAGGACAGTAATTCCTCAATTGTTAATTTGTATGCAATATTTATGTAATTTATCAATGGCTTGTATAGCAATACTGCTGGTCAGCCAAATAATAAATTTAAAAAAAAGAAAGTTTGGATTGCAAGTTATTTTGCATAACTCTACTCTGGAACTCCTAAAACCATCTTCAACAATATTTTATATAAATAACTAATAACTAATCAGATTTAATGATGTGAACTTTTAGGGTTGTTTTCTTTTTGAATCTTGAATGATTAATAATAAATATAAAATTAATACAAGTTTAAACCTTAGTTACGTGAGCGATATATTATTATGATTGCATTATAATTAGTAAGATTAGGTCTTATGACAAAATTACTCAATTTAAGAGCAATTAAAAACTGCTATATATTTCTTTTCATAACAGTACTAATATGAAACAACCTTTTTTGTTCATCAAAACCTGCAAGGGTGTAAGCTATGAACCTATTTTCTATTGGAACGTTTGCAATCATTTCACTTAACTTCTTGCTTTCCTTTACTACGTGTATAGTAAGTGTCATGTAAAATTGTTCACTTTTTTTTAATTTATGTCCTCCAACGTTAAGTTATATCGGACGATGGATGATATTAGTGAAATGATGCTCAAATGAGTCCGGGGTCCATGTAGCTTAAAGCTACCCGACATTCGTCTTTAAGGATAAGGGAAAATCCTGGAAACAAATTATCCAGGTAACTCACCCTGACCAAGATTCGAACTCGAGACCTCTTGAACGTGAGGCAGACATGCTACCGAGGCGGGCGTTTACTTTTAAAGCCATATCAAGACACTTTTAAAAACATATCAATTTGGTTTCTTCAAACCGTCTTGCGCCTACAACGAGATGTCAAATGAAGCTATACGTAGAAATGTTTATAAATCACCAAAATAAGAAATAGTTTCTACAGTCCTACAAAATATATGTGAAGAAAAAGTTATGTCAGTGTAACACATAGATTATTTCATTATTATCTCAATTTTAACAGCTGTAAACTTTTCTGGGACACACCCGACGCTTTGAATTGATAAACATTAATGGTTTATCGTTGAAATGTTGGATTTCCTAATCTTGATTTTATCAGGTATTACTATCAAATATATTCACTTCCACAATGATACCTCTAAACCCAGGATAATGGAATGATTCCAATTAAATAACAGATCAACGCCCTAGCTGGGAATCGATTACGAGAAGCCAGAGCGTTGACAACCTGACCAACTTAAATAAGTGTGGTAAAAAGTTAATGTTTCGTCTCTTTTTGTGAAAATACGGAGCTTTTCTAAAGTAACAAAATGTACCATTCAGGGCTGCCTCCGTAGCTCAGTCGGTAGAGCACCTGCCTGCTGTTCGAGGGGTTCCGGGTTCCATTCCCAGCTGGGGGTGGGTATTTTTCTCCAACCAAGATTATTCGCAAGTATGAAGTATGAATGGAAGTATGAATGAGAGTACGAATGTGTGTGATCTACTGATTAAAAACATAAAGTACCAGCAACCCAACATTTACGAGGCGATGTGTTCCGAAGTACCATTGCAAATGGTCAAAATATAAATGGAACTATTAAATTATAATTTCAGCCAAAGTGTTGATGAAGAGGCAGGATGGTTCAGGTCTGTGCCTCGCATTCGAGGTCATGGGTTCGATTCCCATAGTAGACCCTTGTAACTGATGAGTAGTTAAGCTGGGAAGAACACCCTGTCCCTCCAAATTACCTCATCTTTCATTTCATTTCATCTTTCAAACTAATTGGCTATTTTACCATTTTCAGTGTCGGTGAGGTTTCGGCATGGAAGGATGGAATTTTCTCTCTGTAAATTCTCCTCTTCTGGATCGTAGAAGTCTCCCTTGGCTTCCAAGGGGATGGTAAACCTTCAGGCGGAGGGGAGTCTGTTGGCTACCTTACTCTGCACTACTGTCTCTCCTCAGACCTCCTTGCCGGATGGCTAAAGCTGGTTAGTTATTGGTCTACTGCTACCAACACCTATTCCGGAGTCCCATATATTGTAGACGTGGTGCCGGAGAGAACCCTCACCATCTACAAGAAACTAGGCTCCCATCCCAATCACCTGGTGAATACCCTTGGCGTTACGATCACAGGGTTCCGCCCGCCTCGGTAGCGTGGTGGTAGCGTGTCTGCCTCACGTTCAAGAGGTCCCAAGTTCGAATCTCGGTCAGGGTGAGTTACCTGGATAAGGTTTTATCCGGGGTTTCCCTTATCCTAAAAGACGAATGTCGGGTAACTCTGCGCTCTATGGACCCTGGGCTCATTTAAGCATCATTTTACCCATTTCATTCATCGTGCGATATGACAACGTTGGAGGAGGTAAATTACAAAAAAAAAAAAAAAAAAAAAAAAAAAAAATCACAGGTTTCCTCGCCGTAGACCAAGTTACCGGCTGCCCAAAGACGCTTTGGGCGACCTAACCTGAGCAGGGCCATTTTCCTTTCATACCAGTACCCCCAAGTCCAGAAATGAGCTTGGTAAAACCATCACCTTTACCTTGTTTCCTTTCCCTCTAGCTTGTCAAGGGGGCTGTGCCCCTTACAGGCAGGCGGAAGGGTGCAGCCAGCACTGGGTGACAACACCCCTTGTGGGCAGTTTCGCCCGCACATGGCTAGATATAGTACCGCCCAAGACAACCGCCTGAGACACCCAATTCTTTTATACTGCCCAGATAAAGCCGCACTAACGGCTAGGTGCTGGGTAGAAAACACTCCGCCCAGGTAAACCTGGACAACTGGTATCTTCTGCTGGTCTGCTGGTACTGCTACCAAGGTGATGGTTCCAATCCAGCACAGACCAATATTGTTTAAGTGTGCTTGAAAAGACAGTCCATATCTCAGTAGATTTATTTCGTTTAAAAGAACTTCTGAGGGACGAATTCCACCTATCGGTGACACTGATATATTACTGACAATTATCAGCATAGTCAACAAATGAAATATTTAGTTTCCTCTCTTTCTCTCTCTCACAGATAGGTGTAGGTACAGAAATCAATGAATGGAACTTTCTCATACTTACAAATACTTTTACATACTTTCAAATACTCCTGATCCATTCTTGGGCACATGATGAAAGGATAGGCTTATGGTGGAATAATAAAAGGTAGTAGCACAAATATAATATGGAAGGGTTTGTAAACTAAAACAAAACACAACCACATTTCTTAAGGAGAATAAATATTTATTCATGCTTGATCAAATAATTTAATATGTGATGGAACAATGTATATTTTCAACGTTCTTCATGCAATAAATTAGGAAATAAATTAATCTAAAAATAAGTTATGACAATCACAATATCGTGAAACTATTGAGCACGATTTTTTTTACATTATTCATGGTGTTAAGTTTAAATGAATCATAATAAGAAAGTAATAAATATAAAAATAATAGAAAAACATTTTATGGCGTACGTAGATCACAAACACGCTAACTACATACACTTCAAACATTTACACACTTTCACATGGACTCTTAATACTATTTCTATTAATTCTAACAAAATCATTAAGTCACAAATGCAAATGACTAGAGTCTAAAGGGCATTAATAATTTTGCTGTACCTCTCAAGATCACATCGAGCGGCCTATGCGTACATTCAAAAGGCAAACTTCCCTTTTTATTTGACATATATTAGGAAAATGGTTGTTTTACACAGCACTATAATAAATTACAAAACAGTTTAGACATTACGAAATAAATTATAAATATAAAATAATAAATATTAATCGAAAGAGCTCAATGGAATGACACTACGCAGATGATGCAGGAGATTCTCCATGGATTTCTGGTGAAATATTATGACTAAGGTTGCAGGAACAATCTGGAATGTAGGAAAGACGTCACTGCTGAACATCCCCTCTGATGGTGCACAAACATTTAGAACAAATGAACGGGGAATGAGGGTCAGCAAGCTGCATCTTTTTTCAGGGCTGCCTTCCGTTCATCCCTGGAAATAAAGAAAAATACATTTTAGTTTGATAAAATATACATAACTCATTTAAATCTTAAAACGTTTAAGAAAACAGGGTCCCTTAAGGAGACGAAAAATAACTTTTTCTAATTGTGTGTAGGAAAAAAGTTTCTTGATGTTTGAAGTCTTGGAAAAGATAGTATTTTCTTTATAAGAGTATCAGTGATAATTTAAAGTGTCCTTATTGACAATGTAAACCTTTAAAAATACACGTTTGCCTTATCATATGCATTTTATTATTAATTATAAATTTGGAGTCTTAAATGATTCTTCATTTATTGAAACAATGCTGATACAATTATTCGCGTCTTCATAAACATGTTACAATAATAATAATAATATAAATAATGTAATAATTATTTTAGGTTTTAAGAACAGAAAATGGCAGGTAAGTTACACAAATAATAATTTTTTTTCTCGAGATAACTCAAGTTTTGAAATTTATTTGAATTATTCCTTTCTAGAAGTGGTAACCCTTATAGGTAATAGTTAGGGCTCGTAACCTGATAAAATATCATCTTTTTTCTGCGTCATCATAGACACTCGCTGTGGTCGGTTTCAAGTAGTTCCGTCCGGCTGTATTCTGTGAGACTTTTGAGTACGATAATAATTCCATGAAGGGGTTACTAGCCCCTTGCATGTCAGGTTTGATTTTGGGGTTTCTTTCCCCTAGGTGGACGGGGCACTCACCAGGTACTATCCACCGGGCCAGTGGGACCTGGGGCTCACAAAAGGGCAGGGTCGCCACACCCGGGGATTTTTTTGCTGATGATTTAGTTTTAATTTTTGACAATGACTATAAGCTGCAAAAAGCAATATATGAATTGAATAAACTCAGTAAAATATATAATATGAAAATTTCAAATAAAAAAACCAAGGTAATGGCATTCTACGACAAATACCCGGCAAGGACAAAAATTCTAATTAAGAATAATATTACTGAACAAGTGTCACAATTTAAGTATCTTGGATGCTACCTAAGTTATGAAATGGATGAAGATATAAATCAGAAAATAAGTAAGTTTCAAGCAGTAACTGGAACAATTAAGAGAACACTAAAAGGTAAAACAGGAAGAGAAACTAAATTAAAATTTTATTCCGTCATGGCACTCTCTGTCTTGCTATATGGAAGCGAGACATGGAAATAAAGAAACAAAGATTTTAGTAAAATACAAGCAGCAGAAATGCGTTTCCTAAGATCTGTTAAGGGATGTACAAGGGAAGATCAACTTAGAAATGAAGACATAGAAATGAATTAAACATCAATTCTGTTTTATTAACATTAATGGAATATAGATAAAAATTGGCTCCAAAATTTAGGAAGAATGATTCCAGAGAGAATCCCTAAACAGATAATGGAATATAAACCGAAAGGACGAAGAACAGTAGGACGACCTAGGAAACGATGGATCGATGTAAGACCGGAACAGACTATAGCCTAATCCATGGAGGTAGAAAAAGAAGAAGAAGAAGAAGAAGAAGAAGAAGAAGAAGAAGAAGAAGAAGAAGAAGAAGAAGAAGAAGAAGAAGAAGAAGAAAATCATACACTGTAGAAGGCAATATAAATTCATTTCTCTTAAAAATTATCAAATGCTGATAACTTTTAATTTGTTCTTTTTGCATTTTGGGGGGTTTTAATGTCTGTTGGTCATTTTTAGGAAATACTGTACTGTTTGTTGTATTTTCTTGTTTTTTAAACGTAATTTTTACGTTATTAAAATGTATTGTACTTTAGAAGATGACACCCTTCCAAAAATGTTTCTGCTTACGACGGAAGTAACTGAGAAGGTTAAGCATCAATATATATATGCAAGCTAGTTGATGAAGGCCCGCCTCGGTAGCGTGGTGGTAGTGTCTGCCTCACATTCAAGAGGTCCCGAGTTCGAATCTCGGTCAGGGTGAGTTACCTGGATAAGATTTTTCCAGGGGTTTCCCTTATCGTGAAAGAGGAATGTTGGGTAACTCTAAGCTCTATAGGCCCTGGGCTCATTTGAGCATCAGCTCACCCATTCCATTCATCGTCTGATATGACTTAACGTTGGAGGACGTAAAATTAAAAAAAAATAGTTGATGAAAGCAAGTTTCTTTTATGGCCAAAGGACATGAAACGTGAAAATGTTTTACCTATCGTATCAGATACAGCAAAATATGTGGTGAAATCAGGAAACACAATTAAATCGTTTTACACTAAAGTGGTTCACGTAACATGCATAGCAGATGTCGTTCATATACTGAGAAAACGCTGTATCTATAGTTGTTCTCAAGACTTGCTGGGCGATCCTCAAATTAAGGGAAGTTTGGCATTTATCAGTGCCAATTTTTCAATTTTGGCAGAAGCAATAATATGGCTATAAAAAGAGATAAGTGCTCATATGCGGTTATTAAAAATATTAAAGGAATGGAGGAACCATTGCAGAAATGCGTGGAAAGTATTGTTCAGTAAGTTTCTGAGAAAATTAAAAATGTATAAGTACATTGGGTTAAATTCACTGTGTTGAACTGAGAAAGTTCTGCAAGGCAAAAATTTTGAGTTCAATTGTTTTGAAGAAGGTTTTTCATCAGGGGGACTCTGGTTACTTCAAATATGCGGCTATGGCATCAATTGCAGTAGAGAGGAGTTTTTCAAAGTAGTATTCTTCCAGACAACAGGCGATCCTTCAAACCCAAGAACCTACGAATTGCAATGGCTCTTTACTGCAATGCTGAATAAGAGATATGGATAAATATATCAATTGTTCCTAGTATATATGTATGGGATAGGTACATTACACAAAAATTTCTAACTATAATAATTAATAAAATGATATGCATTTTTTAAATTTTGAACTTTAAAATTACCAAAATAATTAACTGTCCTTTTATAAATTTGAATGCCATATTCCCCAAAATTTAAGGGATTTTTACTGGTCATTTTTCTCTGACTTTTGGTTCATCAACTTCCGAGCCCTGGTAATAGCATGAAAACGTGCACAAAGATGTGTTCAGAATATCTGATACCACTCGAAAACATTTCAGCAAACGTTGTTTGAAATGTATAAGAGTTATGAATGTAATATTTTAGAACATAAAGAAATCAGGCATATACAAAAGGCAATTGTATTGCTAGATACTATTTCTCATCACGGAGTTTTATATTCGTCTGATTACGTAAAATAAAAATAATATAGCCTATACGTGAACTGTGGAAAAAGAACCTCTACTTTTCAGCGCAGTGGTTTCGTTGGCGGCTCCCGTGCTAAGGGTCCCGTGTTCGATTCTCGGCTCACGGGGGGAGCGATTTTAAGTCGGCTCTATCCACGCCTTCACCTCTGGCTAGCACATGTGAAGTGTCCCCTATGCCCAACGTGGTTCGGAGACCACGGCATAAGCTGTACGTCCTCTCGCCTCACCGTCATCGTTACTACGACCCTACCATTGGAGGCAATGGACCCGCCCTGTGGGTGCCTCCACCTGAGAAATGGGTCCGGTCATCACGTGGTGGGGCAAGGTTACCCCGAAGGCCAAGGTTGCCATTTGGGGATTTAGTTAATGATAATGCCAGAGGTTCTACTCCCATTAGTCCTGGACCCGTAGGACCAAGGATCCGGGCCTCCTTCGACCAGGGAGTTACCAAGCTGTCCCGAAAGCGTGCCCGGCGCTTCCGTGGTGCTTTCCATAGCGCCCCCATCTGGTCCTGTGGACTCAAGACGGGATGGAAGTGGATACGCCACTTATGCGCGCCAACTCCAAAATGGGAAGACTACCGATATGACCTCGGTGACGCCGCCTGGTGATCTAGCACACCTTCTACTAGCTATGCTGGCTAGTACGCGGGAATATTAATGGCTTCCCTCAACCCCGTCCGGAGACGTACCCGATCTCCCACGAGTATTGGGAAGCACTGCCCCCTCGAGTCCAACCCAATCCGAACAACTCCCTATCAGGGAGGGGCTCGAATGTTTGGCCCGAGGTTCCTCTAGTAACGTCAGAGGTACCACGAGTGCTAGGGGTCCGCAGCGCCCGCACCTCGGCAGCTGAAGGGGACGGATCCCCTCCCCTACGAGAGCCAGGTGGGGAGTATTGGATCACACACTTTTCACGATTAAAGTAGTAGGCTCACTATACCTTATAAAGCAGAATTATTTTGAACTTAAAACGTTCACTGCACATCTGTTTTTTCGTGTATAACCTAATGCGAATCAAGTAATCACTGAAGCAAGAAATTGTGCTTTACAAAACAGTTTACCTTTATTTACCATCGGATCAAAGGATTTATCATTGTCATTATCATTATTGCTATTATTATTTATTTTTATTATCATTTAAAGGCTTAATATTATTTAAATGTATAAATTTGTTCATGTCAAATGTTAAAGTACCAAAGGTTCTAAAAGTTCCATATCTGATGCAACACTTGAGAATATAATTTTCTGCTGTATTAAACAATATTCTGCGAGCATGCACGCTCTTCATTTTGACACCGATATGAAGGTTATCTACGAATGCCCCAGCATGTAACCGTGTTCAGCAATGATCCATATTCGCAGCCAAATGGTGCGTCGAACCGTGGTAATCTAATTGCTTGCTGGATCATTCTCGCCAAAGAGCAAAAAATGGCGGATACGTCAGTACGAAGTCTGCAGGGTCACGGGTTACCAATCAGAAATTCGATTTCACTCCAAGACCCGCCTCGCTTTGCGCAAAATAAAACAAATGGCAAGTAATTGCGATAAACATTATGGCGGCGAGATGAACTTTGACTTTCATTCAGGGGCAGAGGTCATCGCGTACGCTAAGACGTAGTAAAAACTAATTTCATTGAGGAAATCTTAAATTAATTCATTGGCTACGAAGATAAAACACAGTGATTATAAACTAACAGAAAAACTACCCATGCGCCAAAAAACGACAGCAGAAAAAAAAATCTATTGCTGATCCCAGCTTCTTTTAAACACGTCAGCACATTTGTTGAATCAGATGTTGTTAGTTTTTTTAGTAAATACGCAGTTTATTCTGTAAATGATGGCGTGAAGAACAGAACAGCTGTGATAGTTTGTTGTCGTCACTATTAACAAATCTCAGACTTTACATCATTTCCTCAGCTACTTCTAGAGAAATTATCTAGAAGACCATGTTCATTTCTAATTAAAGTAGAATAGTCTTTTTCTAAGCATAACTTAACTATTTTTAATTAATATAAGTCTTTAACTGAGAAATATTTAATGCTTCTAATTTTAAAAGTTTGATAAATGTGGGTATTTTTGAAGACACACTTTATCAGAAAATACAAATCGGAGAGCGTGTTTTACAGAGTGGCTAATTTGCTTCAAGATTAGGTATTGCAAAAAATATAAGGCCCAAAAAGCACTGAGTTAATGGAAAACAGGTGAATAATGAAAAGATCAGTGTAAAAAGTGTTCGAGAAAGGACTCATACAAGGACAGCGGTCTTTCAGATTAGATAGAAGTTAGAGATTTTGCTTACAAGAGGTGAAAGTAATTAAATATCATTGCCTTGTTGCGTGACGCGAAAAACTATTGTAAAATCCATTTCCGGAAGATCATGTAACTGGTTTATACATGTTTAAAGCGAATATACTGCAGTACAATGCTTACCTGCACCCTTCGATTCCATTCTGACAGCCACACCTGGGAAGGGCGGCGCGGTCCCACCAGTTCCCTGATATCATCCTCTGCTTCAGCGTCTTCTGCGTCGTCTACGTCATTCGTCTGCGCATTGAGCAGCTCTTGCAGCAGTAGCTCCGCCGATCGGCGCCGACGGCGACCGCTGTAACCATCAAACAGAAACCATACTCCTAAATATCATGTCAAGAAACATTGAAAATTGCTTGTATGCCTTATATAGTTGAGATTTGTAAGGAATTTAATATTTAAATACACTTATAAGTATTATTAATGTAATGAATAACATTTACTTTTTAACATTACACGATTGTACGAGGGTGGGTAAAAAAGTAATGCCTCCTATTTTGTTTTTCCTTAAATAAGTAAGTTACGTGAAAACTTTGAATTTGGCGTAATTCCTCAAACCTTCTTCTCCAATCCCCTGTAGTAGTAACTTCCTAAGTCAACAGGTGGCAGCACTGCATCCTCTTACAAAATGGCTGACATCGACATTCGTATTAGACAACGTTCTGTGATTGAATTTTTGACTGCGGAAGGTGCAACGCCAATTCGCATTCACGAAAGGCTAAAAAATGTGTATGGTGATGCAACGGTGGATGTCAGCACTGTTAGACGATGGGTTCGTCGCTGTAACGAAGCTGAAGGGCAAACACCATTGGCAGATGAAAAGCGAAGCGGCAGGCCGAAGACTGCAGTGACTCCATGCAACATTCAGCGAGTCGATGACATCATTCGTGGTGATCGCCGCGTAACAACAGGTGAATTGCGTCGCATTACCTCCCTCAGTATAAGCAGTGTGATGAGGATTATTCAACAACTGGGTTACTCAAAAGTTTGTTCACGTTGGGTACCAAGAATGTTAACCGCCCAAAACAAAGAAACAAGGAAAACAATAGCCTGCGAACACTTGCAGAGCTTCAATTTGGAGGGAGAGGAGTTCTGGAAAAAATTATTACTGGAGACGAAATGTGGGTTCATTTTTTTGAACCCGAATCAAAGAGGCAGTCAATGGAATGGCATCACACAACGTCACCGAAGAAAAAAGTTCAAAACTCAACGTTCAGCAGGGAAAGTTATGGTGACAGTCTTTTGGGATGCAGAGGGTGTACTTAGGATTGACTTTTTTTTAACAGGGATGCAGAATAAATCCTGTGTAATACGTCAGAACTCTCAAAAAGCTGAGATCACGTCTTCGCCGAGTTCGCCCAACAAAAACTATGGCGGATGCTCTTCTTTTGCATGACAATGCAAAACCACACACCAACCGTTACAACACTGCATAAATGAGAAATTGGGATGGCAAGTCTTGCCTCAGCCCCCATACAGCCGTGACCTGGCACCATCATACTTCCATCTGTTGGGGCCACTAAAGGAAACTCATCGTGGAATTCATTTTGAAGATAAGGAGGCTGTGAAAACGTCCGTGCGTCAATGGCTAAGGAAGCAAGACCGTGTGTTTTACCACACTGGAATACATGCCCTAGTTAAAAGGTGGACCAAACCTGTGGAAAAGGACGGAGATTATATTGAATAGTGACAAATTAATCGTCAATGTTGTAGTTTTCAAGCTATGTAAATTGGATTCAATTTTCTTGGGAATTAAAAGAGAAAAAAAAGCAGTAGGCATAACCTTTTGACCCACCCTCGTACTTCTTAATTTTACAAGTCTCTAGACAACAATGATAGTAAAGCAGATAACTGAGGGACAATCAAGAACAGAAAACAATATTTCCATTTTAAAACGACACAGCATCACGACACATGACAACAGGGCTTCCATTCCTGTATCTCCAGCTTGTCTGTCTCAAATGCAAGTGGTTCCCAGTTCTGTTAAAGCGAATTGCCCGGAGTTGCTTTCTTTTCGGATGTTTCTCTTATCCTCAGAAGACTATGTCGTAGTGGCTCTAAGCTCTATGGTCTCCTGGCTCATTTAAGTATCGTTTCCCTCTTTTTTCAAATTCACCTCTAAAATGACCTACTTGGTTATACTGCACCCTCTAAAATTTAGAACTGACCTCTAAAGGAGTAGAGGTCAAAATCTTAAAGTATAAACTTCAGCTAAAACCTCATATCTATTTATCTGAAATTTGTACATGTGTTTAAGAAAAGTACTAAAACATGATATTTTAGGAGTAATCAGCGTTTAAAGAAAACTGAAGGATACTTCAACGTATTGTAGAAGCTTTTAATTTTTTTAAAGAATGGTGGCGCATCTAATGCCTAACGCACAACACTAGCCCAAGTCAGGTGATCACTAAAAATGTAGAACTGTTAGTATACCTAACCTCAAAAGGCAGAGGAACTATAACCTATAAATAAAAACAAATTTTTGCAAACTTTATTCACCTCTTTGACTCAACCTTGCAATTGGCACGATTTAGAAGCCACTTTATAGAAACAAAGAGACATTTTATCGCTTTTGTAATAAGAAATAAATAAATTTAGTAATTTTTCAAAGAATCATAGCTCTGATTAATGTCTAACACACTCTTACATAAGTGGTGCATGTCAGGCGACACATTCGCATGTGGAATGGTTACAGCTATTTATATTTTATAACTACAGCCTTGGGTGCTACAACAATGACAAACTGCGTCAAGGAAATATTGGATAGTTTACCCCTTAAATATATTTCGAAACAAATGAAGTATAGTATTCTCGCAACAATACATTCCTGTTGTTACAACGGAACATTGTAGCGTATGAAAGGTGTAATTGTGGCTATTTCTGCTACAAATATTTCCTTAACAATTTAAACTTGAATATAGCTTATAATATAGCTTCTTTGAAGGTAAAGTTGTCGAGAGTAACAAAATGAGACCTGAGTTAATATTAGCTTTATATCGCAGTGTATACACTAAGAAGTACAACACAATGCTGCCAACATGTCATTGAAATACCTAAATACCATACTAAATTTGTGACTAAATTGTGAGCCAGTAGAATTAGTCCTGGACTGTCTGTTGTTTGAACTGTTACAAAATGATAGCGGCTATTCTTGTTGAAGAATAGCATATGGGAAGATAAGAGTAGATGATGAAAGAGGAAAATAGAATAGTCAAACTAGAACGAATAATCGCATTTTATGTGCACGAAAGAAATTTAAGGCACTTTTAAAGACTTGAATTCATTTATATATTGCCAGTAAATATTTGGACTAGAAAATTATAATATCCGAATTCTATCATCATTCCCGAATGATAAAATCTTCATGAAATAAAACTAAGTACAAACGTATATGTTTCAATAACGAATTAACTTACGAACCGGATCATATAACCATAAAAGAATACAAAATTCTGCAAAATAATTATGTATAGTGAATAAATTACAATTAAGAGTAAGATATATTTGATCGTACATTTGATATTTGCCAAAATGGCCTGGCTAACGAGAAATTTCGGTCATTTATCTTATAACGCGATTGATAAGAAGCGATGCTATCGTTGAAACATCAATTCGTTTCTAAACTGGAATAGTATTAGTACGCAGTAGTTTTTACACGTCATACAAATGTGCTATAATCAATGTAAAATAAAATTATGTTTCTGAAAAGATGCATCCTCATTCTGCATTAATATTAACTTATTTTAAGGCTAATAATTGTTTTTTCATTCTCACTGTTGGTAGCACTGATTATTATGTAACGCATGCATACCTGATCGTCAACTGTCTGATGTGTAATGCCAGCTGACAGTGGTGGTAAATTTTGAAGTAAGAACGTTATTGTTTATATAATGCATTACATTTTATTCAAGGAGTAGTCTCACTAAATACCCTTTCGAGGTTAGCAATTTCATCATATTAAATCCGTAACATTGATTGGAATTACCTACGACAAAATGAGATACGAGAGAGACATCTAGAAGTGAGTAGATGAGATTGTTTAATACCTAGGAACTGTCCTCATTTCAACTCAACTATGTTCAATTGTTTTCTCTCCAATGCTGTAAATGGAACAGAGATTGTAATGAAAAAAGTGAAGCAGTTAACACATTCTGTCCGTCTGCTATCTCTGGAATTACGTAGACAGATCTGCTTTTGGCCCAGCTCTGTAATGAAGGGGTTTATGTCTGTATTCATTCAAGAGATATAGTTTCGAATCTCGCTTTAGGTGAACTGTATGGATAAGGTTGTCTCCGAGATTTTCTTATTGTTAGAAGTCGAATGTTAGGTAGCTACAGCTTTAAAGACTTCGGGCGTATATGAACATTATTTCATCCATTTCATTATTCACCATCCTATATGATTTACCCAGCTAAATGTTAAACTAGAAAAATATAATTAAAAAAATGGAACCTGAACTTGTTACAGTTTCAGAAGTTATTTGTGATAAATAGAAATTACATTTAATAACAATTTAATATATATTATGTTAAAATATATAAATATATGTAATAGAATAATAAAAATGATAAATATTTCTGCACATTACGTAAGAAAGGCACAAATAATGGCCTAACTTTATTATTCTGTTAACTACATTTTTCAAATTCTCCTTCTATGCACTCCCCATTTCAAAATGTTAACGCTATTTATGAAAAAAAATGTTTTCAGTTTTCCGTGTTAAGAGAAGTTTGGGTTGGGAAATTTTATTGAAAATATTCTTGTCGCATTCTTGAAAGATACTGAAATTAAACTCAAGTTTTATACTTAACTGACTTTTCGTTGTTTAATTATATATTCACAGACAGACAAACAGGACGCTTTTGGGCACAAGAGGCTTCGAAACATATATTAGCGATGAAATCTTCATAACTTTTTTTTTCTTTGTGGAATGTAGTTCTTCGCTTACTTACTATACGCAGAAGAAAAACTAAAGAGAGATAAATGTTTCAACTGGTAACGTATTAGATCATCATATAAAGTAAGGACAATGAAGTTAAAATTCCTCAGTGTTGTCTTTTCGAGGGGCTGTCGGCGATAATGGAAACAGCCCACTAGCCCGGCGTGCTCGCTGCATGTCATTTATTATGTAAATTGTAATACCGTGTAGCCGAGTTGAGTCACGGAAACGAGCCATAAAGTAATTGGCCAGAATTCAATTGATGGCTTTCTCGGTAAAGCAACTCAGCATTTGGAGGAAAACCCCCATCACGTTAATATTATCTGTAACTACAAAATCCGCATGTCAAGAATTTGCAGTTTTGTTTCCTCTATTTATGAAAGTGTTAAGTGCGAATCCTACTCCTTATTGTAATGAAAATGAAAGGATAATAAAATAAAATAGACAATTTATTTGTAAATGGGCTTATTAGAAACAAATACTGATAAATGTTAAGAAAAATTATCTTTTTACAAGGTCAATGCTGTTTAAAATGAATTCATTAATTTCGTCTAACTCATTTGGAAGTTGTGTTGCATTTGGGCTCAATCCCCGATTAAGAAAGCTTAAAATTATATTATTCCCATATTTTTATTTTTAGAACTAATCAAAATAAAGGACTGGATTGGATTGAGTTACGGAGGGAATTCGGCACGGAGGTCCAAACTAAGCCCAAAGAGGAAGGGTGAGGCGAGAGTAGATAGAGGGGGCCGTCCCAAGGAGCCAAGACGGTGCAGAGGGCAAGGCCCCTACACTAAGAGGTGGAAATTCTCGGCAGGCTAGAACAACCTGCATCCCACCCTACTGTGGTCCAGAAACGACCCCACCAAATCGGGTTCGGGTACCGTAGACCGTCCTACCGGAGGAGGATATTGTACCAGGAGTATTTCATCCTGCCATGCAACACCGAGGCACCCGCCAACACTTCTACACTGAAAGAGACCATCAGATGGGAAATGATAATGGAGATGAAATGGAGGGTCAGGAAATTCGAGGGTGTAATTAACCTACCCAGCATTCCCTGGAGAACCCTGAAAAAACCATGGATCAGGTAGAACGGCCAGGGGAATCGAACCCGGACCTTCCGAATGAGGGCCACAGACGAAACTGCCTGAGCCATCCCGTTCGATTGTGAAAATACTTTCTGTATTGAAATATTGTATACAATGGAAGTTGTTTCTAAATAACACAACTTCCCCCCCTGTAAATAGTTTTCTGAAACTAGGAGGGCTGTTCAATAAAGAACGATCACGATTTTTTTTTTATTTTTTTATTTTTATTTTTTTTTTGGACAACGTACCTTTACTCATCCTCACAATTTTAATGGTCATTCTCAAAATAGTCTCCCCTGAATGCGATGCACTTGTCCCAGCGTTTCTGCCAATCTTCAAAGACATGCTGGAAACCATTTTTGAGAGATCCTTCAAAATCGCCTCCGCAGCCTTCACCACTGCTTCTGATGATGGATAATGCCTCCCACGAAGACGTTTCTTCAAATTAGCGAATAGAAAAAAGTCACATGGGGCTAAATCCGGACTATAGGGAGGTTGAGGGATGTACTTCACCTTGAGTTTTGCAAGATATTCAGCAACAACATTGGCAATATGCGGCTGCGCATTATCGTGGTGCAGCATCCAGCCTGCTTCACGGAAATATAGTCTTTTGCGCCTGATGTGGACTTGCAATGTTTTCAGGACATCCCTGTAGTATTGTCCAGTTACTGATGTGTGTGCAAGTACAACATGCTGATAAACCATTCCATGAATATCAAAGAATGAGAAGACCATAACTTTCCCAGCAGAAGCAACCACTTTTGCTTTTTGGGGGTTGGTGATGAAGAAGATTTCCACACTGAGCTTTGCTGTTTGCTCTCAGGATCAAAATGATATAGCCAAGTTTCATCAGCAGTGATTACGTTTGAAAGAAACTCCGGATGTTCCTCTAACATCAACTTTAACTGCATGTTACCTCCCCTGCAGCGGTAGGCGATACTGAACATGTCTGAACTTGCCTGGTTCTCACAGGCGAGAACCAGGAGTACCAATAACGAAACTACTACGGCGTATTTCTTTCACATTAAGCTAACATAATATAATAAGATTGAATTTTAGTGCGAAAAATTATGACCGTAAAAAATTATGATCAGTCTTTATTGAACAGCCCCCGTAAAAGCTTTGAAGTATTTAAAAATGGCAAACTGACCTTTCTCTATAGATCACAATTAAAACTTCTCTAAACTAAGAAGAAGAATCAAAGCAACAGTAACGAAAACTTTTGATGAGTAAAGTTTCTGTAGTCACAAGCAGTTGTAAAACTTATAAGGACAGTATCTATAATCTGGTACTTTGGATTTGGAATCTGACATTCAGTGTTCCCGAATTTTGATTCCCAGCTGGAGAATGTGAGTTTATCTTTAAGCAGCATTAATATACATGTAATATCCTTTATACATGAGTGAGAGTGTAAATGTCTTTGTAAAATTAATCTTTAAGTAAGAAACCAAAAACACAATAGTAAAACAACTAAACATCACTGCCATTGTTGCAAAGGCAAAGCAGGAAATTTTTTATGCCAAATTACCGAATACAAGTAAAGCAAGTGGATATAAGCTTCATAAATAATCCTCACAAGATTAATTTTCACTACTCTATTGTTTATTTAAATTTATTTAATCCTATATTGAAACATTCATTTAAATGGCTCTGCTGAAATATTTATAAAAAGTCGGACAGAAGCTTGAAATTCTCGCATCGCCATCTCTCAACATCTATAATGCTGGCATTTTTATGTTTTAATTTATTTAAATTAATTTCAAGCCTAATATTGTAATAATTTAATTTAATTAACAAAGAATTTAAAGAAAAAATCAATGAAACCTAAAGCGATGAAATACTTTGGTCAAAAATATGCTTCAAAAGGAGAGTATTCCTCCTCCGATAGTGCATTAAGAGGTAAATAAATGAAGTTCTACAAAATAAATATATTAATAGGAATACTTTTTAAGGATTTATTTGCATTAAACCTTATGTATCTGTAAATATTTTTCAATACAAATTCAATAAATATATTTTTACAAAATGAAGTTGTATTGAAAATCTATTTCATAAAATCTGATGGTTCATGCTGTACATTTATTTTAGTATTATAGCTATATTATAGGCTTATTTTTCTTTTGAAACATTGTTTACTTTTTAAAGCACTGCTTGGGCTCTAGTTTGCAATTATTTTTGGCTTGAAATTTTTAGAAGGGCTTCTGGATTTGCTGATTTAATAAATAGCTGCATCAACTACAAATATGAATTTAAATTATTTTCTATTACTTACATTGAAAGAGCTGAAAAATACAATATCACTGTACAACAATATGCAACTCTCTTAAAGCATTTAAAAGTAAGAAATAACTCCATAGAATTATTTTTGGATTCTAAACTAAAATTAAAAATTTGGTAGGATTTAATACTGTCATATCAAAGTAATTAGCTATGAATAAAAGATCTTACGAATGGTTTGATGTAACTCGTTTACAATTTGTGCACTGTTTTTAATATACACGGACATATAGCCAGTTTGAAATTAGTGTATAATTGTTTTATATAGTGTATACATTCTTCCATAAGGTAGTGTATATAGTGTATTGTTAGTGTATAAGATATGTACGAGCTTTCTTTAAAATTGTGAGACTTAAATATTCAGTTCTGACAAATGTAACCACGCATGCGCAAATAAATTCCCGTCAGAACAGAGAAATGTTTAGTAAGACAAAAACGCCAAATTGGGAATGAACACGTCCAAGAGAATAAGTAACAATTTTGAAAGGGGAAAAAATTCTCAAACTGACGTAGGAGAAACTACAAGCAGAATTAACTGAGTTCTAGGAAAAGTTTATAAACTGGCACTGTTCTGGAAGAGGAATTCAGTTCTGGAATGACATTATAGATATAATATGTTTTCTTGCGTGGAGAACGTAACAAGTCTGTCACAGAAATGGAGTATGGGAGGGACAAGAGAGGGAGTCATTTTGGTAATAAGAGACACAGCTGCCAACATCAGTTCACTTCAACGTCGCATCTATGTAAACATTTCTCTTCTGCACACTAACAGCTGTGTGCGGGAGTCTTTCATATTTTACTGCGGAATAACTATCGCAGTGTTCAAAATGTATGGTGTAATTATTACAGTTCATATCTTGCATAACGTCTGCGTCTCCTGCTAAAATGATCTCTATTGCAAACAGCGTATTCACTCATAATTGTGAAACACCACAATGTTTCAAAAGCTGAAGATAAATACAAACGCACTTTTCAAGTATTACATCCTCAATGTAATCTGTTAGAATTTAGAAGCCTTATAGGTTATGTTCTTCCACAAATTGAAAGACCGACCGAGGTTCAAAAGATCTGATATATAAATTTGATTTCTTATATAAAAAATTTAAATATATATTAAGAGGGCTGTTCAATAAAGAATGATCATAATTTTTTACGGTCATAATTTTTCGTACTAAAATTCAATCTTATTATATTCTGTTAGCTTAATGTGAAACAAACAAGCCGTAGTAGTTAATTGATGGAAATTAATTATTTCTCCACACTAGCCGTCTATAGGCTAAGATATTTGATGGATAGAGTCAACATGAAAAATTCAATGCCATGGCCGGGATTTGAACCACGGATCTCCTGGTTTCCGTCCAGTCGCTCTTAGCCTTTGAGCTACCATGGCCAACGTGCCTGCGAGAACCCCTGGTGGTCTACCGGGGAAATATACGAGTCAACTGGAGAATTTAATGTCAGGAAGGCACGTTGGCCATGGTAGCTCAAAGGTTAAGAGCGACTGGACGGAAACCAGGAGATCCGTGGTTCAAATCCCGGCCATGGCATTGAATTTTTCATGTTGACTCTATCCATCAAAGCCGTAGTAGTTTCATTGTTGGTACTCCTGGTTCCCGCCTGTGAGAACCAGGCAAGTTCTGACATGTTCAGTATCGCCTACCGCTGCAATGGAGGTAACATGCAGTTAAATTGATGTTACAGTAAGATCCGGAGTTTCTTTCAAACGTAATCACTGCTGATGAAACTTGGCTACATCATTTTGATCCTGAGAGAAAACAGCAAAGCTCAGTGTGGAGATTTCCTTCATCACCAACCCCCCCAAAAACGAAAATGGTTGCTTCTGCTGGGAAAGTGTTGGTCATCTCATTCTTTGATATTCATGAAATGGTGTATCAGCATGTTGTACCTGCACACACATCAGTAACTGGACAATACTATAGGGATGTCTTGAAAACATTTCAGGTCCATATTAGGCTCAAAAGACCACATTTCCGTGAAGCAGGCTGGATGCTGCACCACGATAATGCGCGGCCGCATATTGCCAATATTGTTGCTGAATATCTTGCAAGAATCAACGTGAAGTGCATCCCTCACGCTCCCTCCCTACAGTCCGTATTTAGCCCCATGTGAATTTTTTTTTCTATTCCCTAACTTGAAGAAACGCCTTCGTGGGAGGCATTATCCATCATAAGAAGCAGTGGTGAATGCTGCGGAGGCGATTTTGAAGGATCTCTCAAAATGGTTTCCAACATGTCTTTGAAGAATGGCAGAGACGCTGGGACAAGTGCATCGCATTCAGGGGAGACTATTTTGAGAAGGACTATCAAAAGTATGAGGATGAGTAAAGGTACGTAGTCAAAAAAAAAAAATTGATCATTCTTTATTGAACGGCCCTCGTATTTAGTTGGGAAAATAAACATTTAAGGACAAAACCATCGAAAAAAACATCGATGTGAAAAACTTTCGATGTTTTCCAGTAAAAATCGATGTTTCGTAAATATCGATGTCGATGTCGCTGACGTAACACTACGGACGAAAAGTATTCTCTGCCAAGTTGACAGCGGGATGAGCGACCTTTGTAAGAACGGTCCTTATACTAATAACGTCTTATTAGATATGAATTCATAAATATTTTATGTTATAGAAAATGGATGAAGAAGATCAAATCAATGACAAATTGCAACGAAAGCGGGAACTGGCCAATGCACACACGAAAAAATATCGTAAAAGTAAGCGAATGGAACCTCAGCAAGTGAATTCTTCGATGCAGGATGACCCTCATGAGGAAATGGAAAGCATGCCAGTTCAAGAAAAAATTTTCAAACGGAAAAAAGCAATGGCAAAGGAACGTTCGAGAAGATATCGTGAGAAGAAATGTCTCAATGCACTATAATAAGTTCATTATTCACAAACTCCCGAACCTATGCATGGAAATCCACCGCTCGTATTAATTTTATACCCAAGATAGTTCTTGTGATAATGCCACTGCAAAGGAACGTAGAAAAGAGCAAGGCGTTTTCCTTTACATTAAGTTACACACCTCGAAGCTAAGATTTCATTGTGGTAGCATTGCAAAGATTTTTAATCCCGTCTTATGAGAAGTGGTTGAGCTTCAAGAAAATTAAATTAAAACCACGTTCCTCAACGTCGGATTTTCTAAAACAAACCAAGAAAGGTAAAAGAAAATCCTAGTAATTTATTCTCCTTTCAAGCGTCCACAAAAGCCACTGGTTTTTACTACAAAAATAATATCTGATTATGCCTTCTAACAAAAGAAAAGAAACCGCCTTAACAAGAAAGAAGGAAAGAAAGTAAAAAGACAAGAGTCAAGAAGGAAGGTTTAGACTTCAGATCTAATTATTATTAGGCAGAACCCACAATGTAAAGACAAAATGTCTGTCAACAAAATGAAGAAAAGAAACAAGCCTCAATTTAAGGGCTTTATGTGACTCTAATGACCACAAAAAGAGGAAGCAATGTAATTTCTGCCAATAACTCTTTCCCCCCAAGCGTTTTTGCACATTATGCAACAAGTATACAGCCTTGAAAGAGGATTGCAATTAGGGACCAATTTTAATTTTCTCAGAAATCAATTTCCGAATACAAATACGAACATGCAAGCAATGTCCAGTAGCATTTTTTATTTTCTTAACAGAAATTTGTGTATAGAACTCCTATTGACCTGGATACATTTCCATTTTACTTCTTAGATATTTATAAATGGTGTGAGCAGGCGTGTGCAAATGATTAGTAAGAACTTAAGTCTTCATTTTATCGTAATCGGGTTTTAGTATACTTTTTCCATCTTAAATTCGTCCTCATGGTGCAATTTTCTTATATTTCTTTGTGATTTTCAGTGTATGCTCTTCCGATGATTTAAGATTTAGAATTTTATTAATTTTATACATTTATGACGTTTAGAAAGTTTAAAATATTGGAAATTTAGCAATTGTTTTTCAAAGCAAGATTTGTTACATTTTGTGATTGCAAATAGCATACCCGAGAAATAACTACAGAGTTTAAAGGTTTTCTATTTCTATATTTATATTATGATACGACGTTTCACCTATGTGAAAATTATTTTCCAAGAAAATTAAGTTTAGAGCAGCACGCATTTGTTCTAGTTGCAATCATGGTGAAGAAATGTAGCGCAAAAGTATAAACTACGCTAGTGACCGAGTAGCGTTAAAAGTACTACTTCTTAATTATCACAGTTTAAATACGCTAAAGATGAAACAATGAAGTCTTAATGATTAATTAAAATGGAGTCGGAGAGGCTGTCGTTGGAATAACGACAGATTCAGTTTAAAGTGTTAAATTCCACGTCTGTAGCACAACCAATTTTTACTGATTTCTGTTTGTTTTATGCACTTTCCTACATATTTATATTATGCAATATTATTGTTTAAATTCTCGTTTATTTTCATCTTTTTAAAATAGTTTGCATTTTATTTTTATTATTTTGAAATTTGTTACACTAAATCGCAGTATTCTAAAATGTTTTTCAACAGCTGCCTGTGTGGCACGTTCATTTTATTTATTTTTAAATAAAATGTCCACTAAATGCCACTAGTAAGGTCCGATTATTAAAAATAGATAATATACTGAAATAATACCTGAAAAATAATGGATATGTTAAAGGCTGTTCTTATAAGTATTTAGTACATATTTAATATAGGACAATTATTGATATATAAATATAATGGAGTTAATAATTTTCTTTCTTCTTGTTGTTGACCTGACATGCCATTGGCTACATGTGAAAGACGTTAAAAATAAAGAAAAACAGGATACAGAAAATATACCAAAATATGTATTAGGATATAGACTATAAAAAAGAAGTGCACTAAAAAGATGCAAATAACAGACACAAAAGCAAATAACAATATCCCAGAAGAGTTATATTTTCAGATTAAAATACCTTTTGACTCATTCTTATAGAGTAAAATGACGTACAACGTCCATGCAATTTTAATCCTGCATGCATTTACCCATTATTTTTCATTAGCATAACAGGAAAAGAACCACCTCTTTTGAAAATGCTTTTGAAATGTTAGTCTTTTAGCCGATATTTAAGCCATTGTTTCTACAAACAAATTCATTTATTGTGTAAACCAGTTTCATGGAAAATTGCTGCACCGAAGACACCCAAAAGCTAAATTCAATGTACTTAATTTCAAACAAGTACAATATATTTACCAAAATGAATTAAATGTCTATACCACGTAAATGTACTATGGGTTAAGAACAGCGTAGATAGAAGATCTCGTAATCACCAATTGTAGCGTAAATTGCCGAAATATGGTGCGCAGTTAATAGTGACCTCTGACTACCAAGGGAACATTATTATGTCTAATGGAGAGATAATAAATGATCATCTAGGGCTTGTGGATAATGCGTGGGTCTCTAATTCGGGCGGTCCTGAGTTGGAGTATCGTCAACCGCCCACGTCGACTTTGAGTTTCCCGTGTTTTCCATGATTCGTAGGCGGATGCTGGGGTGGTTTTTCATCTGTCACGATTTATTTCCTTCGTTCTCCTTTCATATCATTTCTAAGTTTCTGTTTTTGACAAAGCTCTCTCATAGATGCGTCTTGTCAGATTCCTCTAGCTGTAGCATCGCTTCACTGAACGAGGGCTGTTCAATAAAGAATGATCACAATTTTTTGACAACGTACCTTTACTCATCTTCATAATTTTGATGGTCCCTCTCAAAATGGTCTCCCCTGAATGCGATGCACTTGTCCCAGCGTTACTGCCAGTCTTCAAAGACATGCTGGAAACCGTTTTGTGAGAGATCCTTCAAAATCGCCTCCGCAGCCTTCACCACTGCTTCTGATGATGGCTAATGCCTCCCACGAAGGCCTTTTCTTCAAGTTAGGGAATTGAAAAAAGTCACATGGGGCTAAATCCGGACTATAGGAAGGGTGAGAGATGTACTTCATGTTGATTTTTGCAACATATTCAGCAATAACATTGACAATATGCGGCCGCGCATTATCGTGGTGCAGCATCCAGCCTGCTTCACGGAAATGTGGTCTTTTGCGCCTGATATGGACTTGCAATGTTTTCAGGATATCCCTGTAGTATTGTCTGCTTACTGATGTGTGTGCAGGTACAACATGCTGATAAACCATTCCATTAATATCAAGAATGAGAAGATCAGAAATTTCCCAGCAGAAGCAACCACTTTTGATTTTTTGTGGGTTGGTGATGATGGAGATTTCCACACAGAGCTTTGCTGTTTGCTCTCATAATCAATATGATGATAGCCAAGTTTCATCAGCAGTGATTACGTTTGAAAGAAACTCCGGATGTTCCTCTAACATAAACTTTAACTGCGTGTTACCTCCATTGTAGCGGTAGGCGATACTGAACATGTCTGAACTTGCCTGGCTCTCACAGGCGGGAACCAGGAATACTAGCAATTAAACTACTACGGCGTGTTTGTTTCGCATTAAGCTAACAGAATATAAAAAGATTGAATTTTAGTGCGAAAAATTATAACCGTATTAAAGTCATGATCATTCTACTTTGAATTTTGGGACACATGGTATATCTCATGCATTCTTCTTTCAACATCTTTGAATTCTCAAAGCTCCGAGAAAACAATAATGCGCTTATTAATTACGAAGCTTAATTAGGAGTTTACGGCATTGCACTTGTGTCCATTGGATGTCATCTGTTATTATTCTTTCCCGTGAGTGAACAAATAACTCATTTGCCTGTGTCACGTACACGCGTTCAGTTATTAACAGCCCCCACTACGCTTCATTTGACATGAATATTCGAGCAGGTTTGAATGTAACAATAGATTTTATGAACTTGTCGAAGAAACACCTAATCGATCAACAGCACGGATAAAACAAATCGCAACCAATATTAATGGTATAAGAGTTTAAAATGTCATTTGAGTTTAAAACGCAATTTTACGGAAATGACAGGCAATGTTACAACATACTAATTGCGGAAGTTGTGAATGTATTTTGTTATAACACAGCGAAGTCAAAATTGGAAGTCAAAATCGGAGGTCTCTTGGGGACGGGGAGGGGAAGAGAGAGACTGAACCGTGGTGGCTTTTATGACAGAATAAATTGTTATTGGTTTAAAAATAACCGTATTGCTCACAGGTTCAAATTATCATTGTAAAATATACCTATACTAAAAGTGAGCCTTAAGGTTTAAGAAACAGTAGAAACGTTTCCGAGGTAAATGTTCTTATAAATAGAGCGTCATCGAAAAAGTTTGCAGCAATTTCACAAAATCAAATCTCCAGTTGTAATGGAGATAAATTAATAGTTTGACCTGCAAACTAATCCAGAGCTTATCGAGGCTTTTTAGATGTGACTACTCCGATACGCAGAATGAGTGCGGTCACGTCACACTGTTTTACTGGAGAGTGCGGTTGCAATGGCGACAGTTCAGCAGAAAGCACAATGGGTGTTGTGGTTAGCGGAATTTAAATCTGTTATAACTGTTCGGTACACTTTCCGACGGTGACCCTCCTCATACTAATGGCATTAGATGATGGTATGGACAGTTTCAGGAAATTGGCCGCGTTGACGTGCAGAAGTCCTCCGGACGCCCTAGAACGAGTGACGCAACAATGGTACTTTCAATGACCTAGAAGCATTTTTATGGGGATACATAAAAAACATTATGAACAGTAATTCGTTCAGAAATCTGCAACATTTAAGGCACAGGATCACCGATACCGTTGCAACAATCGCACCTGAGATAATGCAGCGCTCTTGGACCCAAATCGACTCTTGGTTTTAGGTTTGCTGATCATATAGAAACAGTTAAGTGCAGAGGTTCTATTCCCATTAGTCCTGGACCCGCAGGACCAAGGACCCGTGCCTCCTTCTACCCGGGACTGGTGGATACTCCGGGGCTTTTTCCATAGGACAATACCTGATTTCTTGAAAGCCCCCCCCCCCGCTGAACACAACGTCAAGACAGGATGGAAGTGAATACGCCACTTACGCGCGTCAACCCCGCAGAGAAGACTACCGAATACCTTGCTGGGGTCACCTGGTGATCTAGCACACCTTCTACTAGCTCTGCAGGCTAGTACCCGGGACTTATGAGGCAACCCTCTACCCCCTCCGGGCGGCCGTAGCCTGGCCGGTGGTATCCAATTCCCCGTGGGTGTCGGGAACACACTGCCCCCTCGAGTCCAACCCAATTCGAACAACTCCGCTACGGGAGGGGCTCGGCATTTCAGCCCGAGGTTCCAGAGGTCAGAGGTACCACGAGTGCTAAGGGTCCGCAGCGCCCGCACCTCGGCAGCTGAAGGGGACGGATCCCCTTCCCTCTGTATCTTAACAAAAAGAAAACTTTTTGATTTGATGTAAGGAACAAAAAATAAAACTCGTTTTAATATTTCAAATACTTCCTGAGCTATGATGTTTTGAAATTGCTGCAATCTTTTTCGATGACCCTGTATTACATTTGGTTCTTCAGAAATACAATGCAAAAAGGTTATTAGCATCAATTCTGACTTTCAAACAATCTCATGATATCTGTAACGATTTCAATAATTTTTTTGTTTATTTGTTTAACTTTATTGGGGACATTTATTGAGCACACCTTCTTTCTCTGTTAGTCTAGTATTAATTTTATAATTTATGCCTCCATTTATGCATGCAATGCTTTTTCCCCTGAATATTGTGGAGGTTTGGAGTTGAAGATGAATTATTTCTCTTAAAACAATTTTATATACGACAGCTAAGGCAGGTTTAGGCCTGGACTTTATTGAGTATACGGCTTGCATACAGCAATTACGGATGCGCTGTTCATGCAATTGCGTGCATGCGTTAGAAACTAACTATAGCATCTGTCTACTCCGTAAATGCCTCTAATCATTCACAGAAATCGTAATTCAACACACGCTTGTTTGGTTGTGAACTGTGGAAGCAGAATGTACCATTAATTCCCATTTGTGCACCCATGGACTATATAGGATGTAATGCAAATCCTTGGCTATCACGCGTACTGAAACAGGCAGCCAAATTTATATTATGGGAAATATACTAGAAATTAACAGTTAAGTGAGCAACTTCGAGCAATGTGAGGATATACCATTACGATCAACTTTCTCCCAGCACTGTCTTACATGAATATCAATTTTAAATAAAATTATAGTAAAAAAATGAACCACATGCGTAGGCATAGAAGCAAACGGCCCTCCTCGGTGGCGTAGATGGTAGAGTGTCTGCCTCACGTTCAAGAGGTTCCGAGTTCGAATCTCGGTCAGGGTGAGTTACCTGGATAAGGCTTTTTCCGGGGTTTCCCTTGTCCTAAGAGACGAATGTCAGGTAATTCTAAGCTCCATGGACCCCAGACTCATGTGGGCATCATTTCACCCATTTCATTCATCGTCCGATATGACTAATTAACGTTAGAGGACGTATATTGCAAAACGGGCTGCTTCTTTTAGAAGTAAAAATTGACAAACCTTTGTAAATCTTGATACTTTATATACTTATATTACATATTGTGAAGCCCTTAATTCCATTCACTAATTTTGTCACTTGACTTCGTTATGCATAGACATCTTTGTAATGTCAATGGATTAAAGGACGCACTTTGATTAAATCTTCTACGGCAACGTCGTTTAGAATCTGTTTATGATACAGTTGATGGAAGTGTTGTGAATAGTGACAATAAAATGCTGTGCTCTTGAGAGAGGTGTTAAGTTTATATTGACTATCGACGACACCTTTTGTTACTGATGACAAACATGGAACACCATTGTAAAGATTGAATCCAGCGAATCAATACACCTGCAATACTTATAACATTACAGCACATGCAGAATCAAATTTTGGACGCTCTTTGCTTTGTTTACTTTTCCCAGAGCTATATTTTATACAGAATTTAAAGAATACTCTTGGGAGATGCACTTGTTCAAGGACTGATGGACCTGGAATATCTTGGTTAGGAAAGAAACACACCTAATTATTTGGAATTGATTTCCAGCAATATTTTACTTCCATTGAGATTTTAGCTTATCAAAATTTATGCATGATTGGCTGCGATCATGCGCAACATCCTGCCATATATTGCTCTACCAAGTATGGGTTCTTTAAGCTAGTATTCTTTATATTGGAATGCCTCCTTGCAACTTTAATTTTTTAGATATAAATAATTAGCTATAAAAATGAACTCTGTAGTTTTTCACATGTGCATATATTATTTATACTAGTAAAGTTTAGCAAGGAAAGAAACAAAGTTAAAATTTTATAAAACGATGGCATTTAAATAAAGAATGACCATAATTTTTTACGCTCATAATTTTTCGCACTAAAATTCAGTCTTATTATATTCTGTTAGCTTAATGTGAAACAAACACGCCGTAGTAGTTTCATTGTTGGTACTCTTGGTTCCCGACTGTGAGAACCAGACAAGTTCAGACATGTTCAGTATCGCCTACCGCTGCAATGGAGGTAACATGCAGTTAAAGTTGATGTTAGAGGAAGATGCGGAGTCTCTTTCAAACGTAATCACTGCTGATGAAACTTAGCTACATCTTTTCGATCATGAGAGTAAACAGCAACGCTCAGTGTGGAAATCTCCTTCATCAGCAGCCCCCCCCCCCAAAAAAAGCAAATGTGGTTCCTTCTGCTGGAACAATTGTGGTCATAAAGTGTTTTGCCTCACGTTAGAGAGTTCCCGAATTGGAATCTAGGTCAGGGTGAATTACCTAGATAAGTTTTTTCTGGGTTTTTCCTTATCCTTCAAGATGAATGCCGGATAACCCTAAGCTCCATGGACCCTGGACTCATTTGAGCATCATACCACCCATTTCATTCACCGTCCGACATGACTTATGGTTGGAACACGTAAAATTACAAAAAAAAAAAAAAAAAAAAAAAAAAAAAAGAATAGAATGGACGAAGAAAGATTACCGGTTTTAATAAGAACATATAATGTTCGTGATAAGCGATGTAGGACGTCCTAGAAAAAGATAGGAATAGCTGATAGAAAGCGAAGACTGAACAGGCAGAAATGCCTAATCCCTGAAGTGAAGAAGTAGAAATTTAGCAAACCTCTGTTTCTTCCCCGGATAACTCTGATATTTATATTATATTCCACATCGAGGACTGTTTATTCGTAACTACAAAGAAATGTGGTTGAAGAGACTTACTATTTAATGCTGGTCATGCAGACAACCTCACCCTGTATCACCTTGTTTCAGTCATTGGAAGAAGCGAAGTTATTTAGCTCAGTAAATAACGTTTCGAAGTGGCGATTCGCGTTATCAAGTTCGCTTTCACATTTTGCAAGCCCTGTAGTATGTATAGGAAACAAGAGTAAAGTTGGGAAAGATTAAGTCAGACTGAACAATTCAATGCCATAGCCGGGATTTGAACCACGCATCTCCTGGCTGCCGTCCAGCTGCTCTAACCCTGGAGCTACTATGGCCAACGTGCCGATATGACATTAAATTCTTCAACTGACTGTGTTTTTTCCGGTAAACCACTTAGGAGTTCTCATAAACACATGAGACAACTACCTTAATGGCGACTTACATTGTGTAAGTACTTTAAGGCCCGGGCTTTTTATAGTTAACCACTATTAGGTCAATTAATGGAAATTAATTGTTCTTTCACGCTAGCCGTGTGTAGGCTAAAGTATGGAAAGGTAGAGGCAGACTGAAAAATTCAATGCCATAGCCGGGATTTGAATCACGGATCTTCTGGTTGCCGTCCAGCCGCTCTAACCCTTAAGCTACTATGGCCAACGTGCCATACTTTAGCCTACACACGGCTAGTGTGAAAGAACAATTAATTTCCATTAATTGACCTAATAGTGGTTAACTATAAAGCCCGGGCCTTAAAGTGCTTACATGTTGTAAGTCGCCATTAAGGTAGTTGTCTCATGTGTTTATGAGAACTCCTAAGTGGTTTACTAGGAAAAACACGAGTCAGTTGGATAATTTAATGTCATATCGGCACGTTGGCCATAGTAGCTCCAGGGTTAGAGCGGCTGGACGGCAACCAGAAGAACCGTGGTTCAAATCCCGGCTATGGCATTGCATTTTTCAGTCTGACTCAATCTTTCCATACTTTAGCCTACACACGACCAGTGTGAAAGAACAATTAATTTCCAAGAGTACAGTAACCTGGCCCCGTAGCTCAGTCGGTGGAGCACCTGCCGTGCTAAGGTTCGATTCCCGGCGGTGGGGGTGGGAATTTTCTCCGACCAAGATAATTCCCCATCTTCCCCAGAGTCTGGAAGTATGAATGAGAGTGTGAATGTTTGCGTGATCTAATGATTAAAAACCAAAAGATAACGGGTTAACACCTTCGATATATTCCAAAAGGAGAACGGCCGCCAATATGACCACTGCAGTTAAAGGCGGTGTATAAATGGAACAAGGAAAAATGAGAGTAAAGTGATTAAAATCGGAAACATCAGGGAAAACAATCTGGTAGTGTTTAGTTTCCGAAGTTAATCTTTATGCCGCATGTCCTACGAAGCAAACCTAACAGGCTCAGGCGGTTTGAATTACACGCTTTACCTTCACGAGCTGCTGGTTGCATAAGCAGTAAGGCTACGGGGATCACTAACCAACACCCTGTTGTGAGTGTGCTATTAATTTAATTGAAGCGCAAGGGGAACACAATTAAAAGTAAGGAAAGACTCGGCGCTAATAGGCAGGGCACGGAAGTCCCAGTGCATGGATAGCATGTGCCTTCTCTTGAGTGCAGTATACATGTTCACGAGTTAAAATCTGGGCCGTAACGTTAGCAAGTTAATGCAACAGAATAACAGGTTTACTACTCACTGCGTACCGCTATGTGAATAGCTAATGCTCTACATGGGGGTTGGGGAATCTGCCATCAATGTGCAACGAGGTGCCGTAATCCGATATTTATTAACGCCCCGACGCATCGTCATAGACGTTTGTTTATAATCGCACACATGAAACCCTAACCTTTATTAAATACGACAAAGATTATTAATCTGCTTTAACAATATGTTAATGTAATTCCAGTACACAAGACATTCTTTCTATTGATAGCTAAATCCCTTTAGTGACAGTAGATTCGTCATGAGAGTAAACCAATTTCACTGTTCTGTTCAAATTTTATTTATGCTGTTATGGATAGGTGCCATCTGATGAAGTTTGTAAAACACGTGTTTTGTATCCTATTACATGCACTAGTTTGAATGTAGGTATATCTACTTGAAAGTGATTTCACCTTTGTTAGTACGGAAAAGTTTTATAATCACGTCGGGATGCATTCAAATACGAATTTATATGATAGCTAGATATATAGTTTGTTATACTCTATTTATTTTTATGAGTTTTATAAAAACAGAACACATCAAACGGGAAAGAGACTAAGGAGAGTTTAAAAGGTCAACTGGGTTAAGAAATTTCATTTTACTGTTTTTAATGTTATATTATTGTTTGACATTTTCTGAACATTTTCATATATAGTTTGGTGTTAGGAACGTATTACAAATATTTTACAATTTTCTTTTATTATTTTAGGTTTTTTATTTTAGGTTATAAAATAGGAATCAGGTTGCCCACAACGACATGACCCTGAAGAAGGCCACATAGTTAAGATGGCTGAAAGTTGGTTGCAATCCCAAGAAACCATCGTAATAATATTTTTTTCCTTAATTTTTTCTGTATCTGAGCCTCATTTTCATAATTTCATATAACAAATCATAATTTTTTAACCAATTAGGATAAAAATATGAAATTTAGTTCATTTTATAGTGAAATTTATTCTGTATCGATTGGCACCACACCTGCCAAGATCTGTACGAGGGAAAAATAATAAATATTTGAATTTTAAAAGTGAGTTTTTCTTTTTTATCATTTTAATATTCCCGTAAACTAATTTTTTATTAAAAAGCTACAGTTTTATCAAAAACTATGAAGGATAAAATTCTCAAATTTTCAAAACATCTCAAGCACACTGTAGCAGAGTTCTGGATCTACTTTTGTGTTGATCAGAAATTGATTTTTTGTATACTACATTAAATAAAAAATTGTTGTTGTAGAAAAGAAATTGTAACATTTTCATAAATAGATTTTATACTAAAAGGTAGTTCCAAATACTTAAATACCTTGTATGAAACAACTGTAAAACTTTGACATTCATATCTGTAGTAGTTCAAGAGAAAAGTGCATCTTAATTTAGCAATTTTAACCTTGGCAAGATAGGGCTTTTAATCTACCCTTAAGGAACTACATATAACTAGGGGTCGAACCAAAGCATAATTGAAGGGGAAGGGTGAGACGGGTTCCATTGAAGCACAAGACCAAGGCAATGGGGTCCCTAATGGTTCCAGAGAAACACCAGTGCGAATGTGTCGCCTTATTTAGAGAGTGTTTGCTGCGTGCGACGCAAACGACCCTATGATTGTGATTCTAAAGGAGCCATGGAGAACTTCTACAAGAAGCATGCATTGGATCTCACAGACTAAAAAACTGCTCTGTACAGGAGACAGCAAATAACAAAATCAATGGAAGCTAAATATAAATTGAAAAAAGTGAAATTGGAATTCGCGTAACCGAACAGTCCAGCGTATTCGAACTAAAACTCCAGAGAGATAGCCAAAAGCCATCTTGTATGTACTTTTCCATGACATTATTTCCAGAGGATGACCCATCTTTCAAACATGGACACCAAAACATGCAAGATTACGCCCAGAATTTCCCACAAACACATTAGCCCTTGAGCACCGTGTCTCACCTATTTTGAAGGTTATGAACACCTCCTCCTATAGGAACAGGCACTGTCTGTTTCACCTTCAAGTTCTGCTTAGACTTGTGTTGATGTAAGATGACATCGGAAGCTTGTCGCTTGCGCCTATCAAACAATAAACATTATAAAGTGAGATATTAAGAAAACTTACATCTTAGCGGGGTCCACCTGTCCGAACCCCACAGGGACACTGACTAGTTTCCCTGCCATTCTCCGCAGCGCCATGATTGTCTCCAGTTCTGCCAACCGTTGATCAGACACCCGCTTCTGCCTGCATCAAAATACAATAATATATTATTATTCTGCAATACTCTCTACACAAACTTAAAGCCATAACAGTAAACAGGTTGAACAATATACTTCTCGTTCAACATTTTTTTCAGTGGGTGCTCTGTCTTTAATCTATCTCAACTAGAACGATTCTGCTACAACCATAAACACTCATGAATTTCCCTCCACCAATCAGCGACCTAAGATCTCTTCATATGTTTACAACAGCATCATTCTAGTTTGGAAAATATTAACCACGTAATGCGCGCATTTGACTATTTTATATTTAGTGATGCAATATATTACTTTTTTGACATACGCTGAACTAAAAAAAAAAAAAAAAAAAAAAAAAAAAAAAAAAACTCTTCAAAAGCTGATTTTTAAAGTTTTACTTTTCCATTTCTTTTTAACCAAAAATATCTTTGCTTACGAAATATTAAAAAGATATATAGAATAAACAATTAACTATAAAGTGGTATTTCTTTCCAGATTGAGCTCTCATTGAATTGAATTGGACCTAAATCTAGATTTTTTTTAACATGAATAGCTTAAACTGTTTTCTAACACTCTTTAAAATCAAGCAGCTTTATATGACATCGTTAGGTAACTCATTATAAACCAAAAAGTAACGTTTTGTTTTGTTTCATTTAGTGGGTATTCAACTCAAAGTTTTCTTAACTTTTGTATATATAATTTTATTTTAGAAGTCATGAATATATGCTTCAAGTATTTTAACATCAAAGTATTAAATACACTTACAATTTAAATTTTTTTTGAATAGATATTAATTAAAAACTATGAAATTTCAGGTACTAAATGGGCAAATAACGGCTTTGTTTACTACCATTTATTATTAAATGTTATCTTTGGACTAATTTTCCCAATTTTCTCAGCCAAAATATAAGTTTGAGGCTTTGACTATTCAAAGATTGACTTACTTAATATGGACTTCTGTGGTGACCATTTATGCATAACGTATAAATAAACGTTTCTAAGTTTTTGGATAGTATCCTAGATACTAGATATTTACAGCAAGGTTTGATTTGATAAATTTCTACCCTACGTACGCCATAACTGCTTTCTGGTCTAATTTAGAGCTCCCACAGCAACCCCATAAAGCAACTACCTACTCACTTGCGGCAATAAACTTAGTTGTATCAACAGAGGGTGGTACTTAAACATTAGTGCCAACCACCAAGCCGAAAGCTTCCACCACCTAAAGCTGTTTAGTTATAGTGGGTGTTATGCGAAGTTATAAGGTTAAATACCTCATAACTTATAGAATAGTTCATAAGAAAAATGTGTATGCGGATGGTGAAATGGAATATTCTAAATAATTACTTAAATTGCCAAGGTTTTGTGTGTTAATTGATTAAAATTTGGATAATAATACTTCTTGATATCATCATATTATCTCTGTTTTATTTTATTATTCTGGAAATATTTTCTCCTAATTGCAAGAACAGAGTGTATGGTTTTTCAGCCGATCTTGTTATTCCCCAATAGGGTACATAATTACCTATACATATGTAGTATTTTTCTACAAAATCATATCTGACTTTAGTTTTAAAAAATCATGGTTTTAGTTTAAGAAGGATAACTTCTAAAGTCAAAGCTTAGACTCCTCACGTGTCAACATCAACGGTCTTTGCAAATTACCTTAAATTAAATTTAGTCCTACAGTTTTGAGGAAAGAATTGAAACAGACTACAGGATGAAACGATAAAAATAAGGCACAATTCCATAATTTGTAAAGATATCTGTTTTGCTGTTAAAAATCATGTGTAATTCATATTCGTGCCATAATGGTTGCTTAAAACAATTGTAAAATTATATAAAATTACTGTTCAGTAACAGTTGGTCATATTGTATTAAAAGGAGTTGGTGGACCTATTTTAAAAAGACAATAGAGAATCGTTGTGTGAAGAAACATGAAGCATGTTCGTGGCAGCTGCGGTTAGATTGAATTGTAATTCGTTTTGGTATTTAAACTAGTCAGCATTCTTTATATGTGATATTTGGAAAGTGTAGTAGTTATTATGAATACAAGAATGTACTGGCTTTGAGAGTGAGAAATTAAGTACATCAATATAAGCGTCAAACATCCACAACTTACACCACGACGAAACAATTACTGCTTTGTTCAGAAATATATTCACATTTATTTATGTAAAAAAACACTAAAGCTGCTGACAGTGAAGTAAACTAAGTATTAAGACTAAATAAACACTATAGCAACACAACTTCACTATTAGTTATCTGAATTTGCAATCTTTTGGGACCGGTTTCCAAAACTCTGTTTCATTTTCAAACTGTAAACTGACATTGAGTCTTAATATTATTGGAAAACAAGACTGTCCTGCAAACATTTCACTGACATGATTAAGCTATAATTTGAGGGAAAATTATAACAAAAGTAATATTCTAATTTATTCCCAAAGGTTTTATGCCTCTCGCGCCTTTAAGTTCTAAAAATTCTAGGCTTGAAGACCCCTACCACTGCGGGAGCTACCTAGAAACAGCAATGGACGATCTCTCGACCAAATAACCCACTTCGTATTCTTTATTTAATTGATGAAAATTCTAATCCTACTTTAACACGGGGAAAACCTTTTCCTTTGAGCAAAAATTTGTGCTATATTTTCCCGCATCGCCATACGTCACGAAACCAAGAATATACTTAAAAGATAAGAAGGTAAGGAATAAAAGATAAAATGATAGAACGGAACTCGTGGTAGATCCGTAAATACCCCAGCATTCACTTACCGGCAAGGAAAAACCGAAGGTCAGATTGGACCGTTGACGGTAATGGAACCCAGGATCCTTCGGAGTGAATCTAATACCTAATCTTGTGGAAGTTATTCTGTTCATCCTCACTCACTTACATCATAATCTAAACGCTTCTCATTTCTGCCCATGTATATTTTTGCACTTGTATGTCATTCATTTAAACGAAAAAAATGCTACGACTTTAGACCAGTATACAAATCACGATTATATTTTAAATAATATCCATAGCTTTCATCGCGTTATATTGAACACTGTAGCGTGAAATAATTTTGATTTCGAAGGCAGCTCTATTGCCTGCCGGTTCACTGAATTAATCTCCAATATACACATATTGCGCAGAACAATTATCCTCCCAAAATATCAACACTTTTATTGTACAAGTGTGTTCAGAAATTAGATTATGTCCAGATTCAGCAACTAGTTTTAATTACGAAAGTCGCAGTTACAGCTGCAGAAGACACATTATGCACGTGGCGATGTAGAAGGCAGTGTTAATTAACTCGCAAGCATGAAAGTGATCCCCTATTTATTTCGAAATTTTGAATAGACTAGTGTAATTGGCACTAAATCTCAAGTTCGGTGCAACAAAATCGGATTGTATGTTAGAACTTGTATTGGGTTACGTCATTTCAAACAAGTACTGAGAGGCGTACAAAATAGTGCTCACCAAGAAGTGAATGGAGACAAAAGACATTACTGATTTGGTACACAATGTGTTAGTCAATTACGCAGAGATGAAAGACCAATTATTTTCAACAAAGTACATGAACATACGAACAGTTTCCTGTATATTCTATAAACTCTATTCACATCTAATCTGAATACGTATTTCAAGGTTACGAGTTAAGCTTCCTCTTCCGTAATATTACATTTAGTAACCTTCAACAACTTGGTCGAAATTCTTGCCTGGCTGAAACATATTTATGATAAGAGTTTGTAAACTTTCTACAATATAAAGCAAATTTTTAAACAAAAGTGTGGTATTTTACATTGCCTATAACTGCATTTCTTCGTTTTTCTAGTAATTTATAACGTACTTTCCTCAAGTTTGAAGGTCTTAGATTTATTGGGCGTTAGTGTTACACTGAACTAGAACGGCAGTTGTACTCCTTCACGTACATTCATTTTTCCACGCTTTCATGAAGCCGTGCATCTTCTATTTTAATTTTCATTTCAGTGTATTTACCCTGATGAATCTGCATCAGTTTTCAAGTACCACTGAGGCAACTAAAATGAAAAGTTTCAAATTTAACTACTTACTGTGACTGTGAGGGTTACGTAGAATCGAAAGTGGGGTTTGTAGAAATTTAGAACACTATTGCAGTAAAAAGACGTGAAATTGACAATCAGATGACTTCAAGATCCACTTGGTGCTCCGCCGCACGTAAACAAATGCAAGAGATCACTGCGGCACACTTCAAACATTCACTGTCACAATAACACTCGCGGCGGCAAGAGAAAGACAGAAAATTCCGCAGTCTCTCTGTGTCTTTCTTTTTCTTAGGAAGCGTCCAGCTCTCCTGCCCACGCTCCCAGTTCTGGATTGTCGTGGCAGCTTAACAATACCATACGGTGACAATACTTAGCACAAACTGACCTTAGTCATTCTTTCCATAACGAAGTCCTTGACCCGTTTTATGGCTAAAGATTATATGATGTCACTGTTATAAAGCGGTAGAAATGAATATGTTATACCGACAAGTGAAGCACTGCATTTGATATATTCCAAATTACTTCATGAGGCGTTTAACGTTCTTATTTATACTTAGTCTAACAGATCAAAATATGTTCTCTCGCTGTACAGAGAAAACTAATTATGTTCACAGTGTAAATGCAGTAGGTAAGTTATTTCTGAACCTTGAAGAACTTCATAACCCTCTCTGTTTGTTCTCAACTGTATCTAGAAGATTATTATTTTAATTTTGGTAATTATGCATATTATGGAGATATATACATATGTTCTGTGAATATTACGAAACCACATAATTTTGTAACTACATAAAATAAGCTCCTTAGCAAGTACCTTAAAGGCCTACATTCAAATAATTTCAATGTTCATAATGTCAAAGAATTTTTGAAAGACTTTCATGAATATAAATTTTCCATTCAAAATTCTAGAGTTATTCTGTATCAACCTGAAAATTGTGGTTTCCTGTTTGTTTGCAGAGCTGCCTGAAGATACGCATCAACACCTTGTTCTTCCGTTATTATACAACCACAGATTAGTTTCTTGTTTCCTTGATAAAGAATTTGTATATCACGGCCATTGTGGTAAATGTTTCCTGCATTATGAAAGAATATCTGAACGTGGTCTCTCCGCCGAATGTTTAAAGATAACAGTGATCGAAACTATAAAAAGCTTTTGTTTCCAAGTAGCATTCTGTTGTTCTCAAGTGGGTCAAAACTTTGTACAAGCTGACCTTAAAGAATAACAGCCAGTTCAACCATGGAGGGCCAAATTAACAATTACATGCAACAGAATGTTGGTTTGGTTTTACAAATTCCTAGGGTTTCTTATTCAAATGCGACGTAAATATGTCATAGAAAATAGCACATAAGCATTTTCAAGATCTTCTCGGGAAACAAGCCAGGTGAAAAGACGATTAGAAATGCAAAAGTTACCGGGAGCGGAGAGGTTACGAGGCTCTGGCCATTTCCTCCAAGAGTAGCACGTTTAGCCGTGATACTGGATTTTAGTTCAGCTCATCTTTGAAACCGGCCATAAAATGGAAATCCGTCGACTTTAGAAGCACATATCTATACAGCTTGATCATCAGGCTAAGTAGTTACGTTTCTTTGACCCAATTAATTTTCCATACTCACGACATCTCCTGACCTGGCATTTAATTTACCGAAAACAGTCTTTTTTTTCAGTGATGCGCATATTGGTAGTGTTCTGTATTTTTTGATATTTGTGTTATATCCAAATATGCATTTTGTGGGAGAGATGTACGCTCTCTTAACGTCGATTTCTAATAAGATTTCTAATGGTCTTTTCACCTGGCTTATTTCCCATGATCTTGAAAATATTCTTCACCAGGAAAGCTTCAGGTTTTATTTAGCATATTTTTGTTAGCTTAACTTTGTCATGCAGAGTAACACGAAACTCCAGTTTTCTTTATATGATAATGTACACATTACCAAATTTTCATTAACCTAAACACCGTTCTAACGTTCTTTGATTTACTGGCCTTACATTTGGCGTTAAGAGCAAAGTTCGACTATGGAAAGCAAGTTTCCTATCGTAGAACTTTCCACATAGAACTTTCACCGTTGTGGCAGTAGATCCAAATATACATCTCAGTGGTGGTTAGCAAGGAGGATTACTGGATGCTCAAAAGACTCAGTGTTCTCTGGAGATCAAAATGAAAGGGAGATTTGAACACTGGGGAAGTGTCAGCATTTCCTACTCCATTAGGATGGTAAAATACTTGACCGAGTGTGTTTACAAGAGCTTATATTTTCTTAAACTTGTTAGAACTGTGACACCCCATCATTTGATGATGTTGGGAATCGTAGGGTTTAAACGTTTTGTATTCTCACAATGTCTAGTTTTATTGCAGCGATATAATGTGCACTATGCCCTAAGTATTCTGTTTAAGGTGGTATCTGGTGAATGTTCATTTTACGCCTGTAAATATTACATGGTGAAAGTCAATATAAAGCATAGTTTCTTAAAGTAATCAGTTGTACACAACAATATGTGTAAAACGATAAGCGTCAACGAGGTATTGTCTTATAAATCTTTTGCTGATTAGCGCGAAAGATAAATTAGGGCTTGAGGTTACGTTGCTCGCGTAAAATGATGATTAACACACGTTCGTGTAGAAATGAAGATCGTGCGTGGAGAAAATGACTCACGAAAGAGCAGCCACCAATTATCTTAATATGATTATTAGGCTTGCTTGCAAACTTCCGTGTAGTACTAAAGGACTAATGGCACACATCAAGAATCGTAAATTGTACCACATTAAGTAGAAATGATCTAAGCTGTCATTTTATTCTGAATACTTTCGCGTGTCCTAGCCATGAACCAAGAGAAAGATGTGGGAGAATGCTTGTTTAAGTGTCATATTATTATACTAAGTTTTAAGTTACATAGTATATATAGTCTCATTTGCCCATAAGTCTCAAGTTTATGTACACCTTTTTTTTTTACAATTTTCTGTTTATAAATTCTCCCTTTTACGTTTATGAGGCTTTTGCTCGATTGCACCAACAGATGCTAAAATCGACGTTAACAAATGTAACGTAACAATTGTAACTGTGCTAACAAAGCTGCTAAATTTCTTGCATTTCACCAACCTGTTTTCTGAAAATGTTAACAAACACGTGTTAACGCCAAGAAACCTGTAAATATCACAGCTATAGAAGGCTATGGATGAGTCGTATTATTTTCTGAACGTACTGTGATGCGCTTTTGTTTTCATTTTCGTCTGCACCGCAGTCTGCACACAGCTTAAAAATGGCGGATAGACAAAATCATAAACAAAAGCCTTGAAGCAAATTTCTCATCGATGGAGAAAGAATTGTTAATTGAATTGGTGATGAAGTGTCAGGATATCGTGGAAAATAGGAGGACGGATGCGGTGAATGTAAAAGAGAAAGATTTCACAAGTAAAAAATTGGAAACAGATTTAATTCAAATGCATGTGTCTACTAGAAACATGAAACGTATTACGTAAATTTAAAACCAGGTGCGAAGAAGTACAAGTGACGAGTGACTTGAACGTTTCAAGACGGGAGGTGGACAGTGTATTATCCACATAATTCAGTGAATTATAAAATCACAAAGTTATTTATTCTTGAAGCAAAGGCGAGGTCGGCATAATCCTTTCGATGCATGTTCTAACTCAGTATTACTTAAATTTAAAACGAGAAGCGAATGACAAGTGACGAGTGACTTAAACGTTTCAAGACGGGAGGTGGACAGTATATTATCCACATAATTCAGTGAATTATAAAATCGCAAAGTTAGTAGTACTTGAGGCAAAGGCGAGTTCGCCATATTCCTTTCGATGCATGTTCTAACCTCTCTTGTACTTCCGCAGTGACCTTCATAGCAGCTTGTTTGGACAGTCGATACCTCTGTAGAAAATTTTCTTCTGATAGTTCCTCCAAATCACTTCTCCTCATAGGCCGTACTCTATTGCGAATGCCATTTACACGGTCTTAAATATACCAAATCGACAACAACAGCTGAGTTCACGCCCGCCATCTTGACGTTTGCAATTGTTAAGCACATAACTACAGAAATTGGACTTGCTAGTTTAACGACAGATTTAACACGAGTGTTAAGCTAACACTTGTTGGTGAAATGCAATTTTTGTTATAACTATTGTTAAACCCGTGTTAAGTCTTAACATCTGTTGGTGAAATCGGGCATTTGTATGTTAAAAGATTTTAACAGCTGCCCTAGATATTAATAGAACTATTTTACATTATCTCTCGTTTGTTGCAGAGTACTACCTTATATTTACTATGTGTGTATATTTTCCGATTTCAAGCTTAATTGTAAAGTTAGACTTTACTGAGGGAGTAAATATTTATAACTACCACAAGTTTCACGTGCAAATTTCCACAGATACGCACTTGAAGTAACAGAGCGTTAATATTTAAATCATAACGAGAATTTCATATCTGAACAAACAAGAAAGTTGCATGAGAGGAGTTGTGGCTTGTGGCTTGCAACTTGTTAAAGTTGCTTAACGAGTGTAGCTCGTCTATATTAATAATTTAACACAAATGCTTTAGAATAACCAGGAAGGGGCTTTTCAAACTATCAAAGGCACATTAAATCGTATGAGAGAAGTAGAGAGCAATTATTATTATTATTAAGCATATACAGCCCTGTAACGTGCGAGGTTCGTATTAGGAAGATCCCTGGTTCGATTCCCAATCTGATCTTTAGGATTTATCCCATTTAATACGATTTTCTTTACATCATTTCATTTTTATTTATTTCCTTCTTATATTTCAGATCTGCTGGGTTCTGTGGACATGCAGACACATGGCGCAGATGTTGCTGAAAGAAAAGAGTACTCGCCGTACATACTAGAAGAACACAGGTCGTTCATCTCCCAAAAAGGCACTTACAATGATGGGATAATCTTCTAACCTGAAAGTATTCGAAACTTGCAGCCTTCTGTACTTCCTTTAATCCATCCCTTCCTCCTGGAGAAATGCAGTCACAACAGATCTATTTAGATCTATTTATATCACAGATATTGATAGTTTTCTGTAAATTTATGGATACATACAAATAGTAATTTTGAATTTTAATAAATTCATTCATTTATTAATCCGTTAGTAACGCGAGAAATATATCGTCTTGCCCGCCTCCGTAGCGTGGATGGTAGCGTGTCTGACTCACGTTCAAGTGGTCCCGAGTTCGAATCTCGGTCAGGATGAGTTATCTGGATAAGGTTTTTTCCAGGGTTTTCCCTTATCCTTCAAGAGAATGTGGGGTAACTCTAAGCTCCTTGGACTCTGTACACATTTGAGCATCATTTCACCCAATTCATTCACCGTCCGCTATGACTCAACGTTGGAGGACGTAAATTACAATATTTACATATATATCGTCTTACTCTTTGGGATTTTTAAATTTAATACTGTTATTTGTATAACGGGTATTGGAGAAACTATATCAAATACATTTTTTTCCGTAAAAAGAATTCCCTAATTTCTGGTTGTCTAAGGCGGCATAATAGTGATAATTAAATTTTTAGTAGGAGGGTGTTTGGGGCTCTCATAGTTTCCTATGCTAAGATCCAACGAGGATTGTGAAATTTTGTGAACGACGTCACTTAATATTCACCATTTCATGTAAGGAAAAGTTCTGGTAAGTAGTGAAAAGTGATAAAAATATGGAGTTCTGAGTTTGTAGTCAAGCGTTCTGGTTTCTACAGATATAAAATATTGCTAAACGTTAAGGCAATCGAATTATTTTAGAAATAAAGATAACTGGAAACAATATTTCGTATTTAATTTTATAACTTCTTATCTAAATCGTATAAATTAGCATTAGATTATAATTGTTATTCTCATATATTGCTTAGATAACTTTTAATTTTATAACTTACAGAATAAGGGCATTTATGCTTTTTATTGTTTTAATTTATAGTTCTATTATTTTGAAATGTTAAGAAGATGTAATCCTAAATTCTGAAAATATATCGCTTTGTATTCAGGAATTGAAAGTGTTTCATGCTAAATTGGTTGATATGATATACCATAGTTACTTTTCTATTTGTAGCATAAGGGCAAAAAGCTCTTTTGAACCAAAATACTCAACCTTATACTGTCGAAGTCTTTGCTAATGCATTCCCATTTCGCGTTAGTCTTTTATTTCAGAGCTGCTAAAATAAGCGGTGATATAAAAGACTTTCTCTTAGGTGAAAGCTGCGGCTTACCACAAAAAAGCTAAATATGAACAAGTGAAACGTTACTGTACATAGAAGCAATAATTATTCAAAGTGGCGAGTGAATGCTGCAACATGAACCATTTCTAACCTCTAAAATATATACCGCCTTGTGTTCATACCTCAAGCAGAAGCAAATAATTCGGCATCCACGCTGACGAAAGTTAAAGGCTGTGCAACATCCTTTGCATGCTTTGTCAAAGGAATTTAGTTTTGGGGCTGTAGTTAACGGCAATATGGATTCTTAACAGGCTTACATACAAAGTGCATTACCGGCCTGTAACCCCCGCGGGGGGAGAGCTTTTGCCCAAAATTCAAATTTAGGTTGGATTCTTATAATTCTTTCAACAGATTTTAAAATAAACTTTGTTTAATTTATGTCACTGTTTATTCGGCTATGTTTTTACTACAGAGACCTTAATATTTTGTTAACTGAATACATTCTTCCTTATTTCTCGCTGTTTTACATTTTTGCATGGCTATTTTAGGTGTTTCGGCGTATATGACAAGAAATTTTATTTTTATAAATTCCCAAATACTTATACAAAGATACATTCTATTTTATTTTTCGTCTTAAAATGTATTAAAAGGAAAAACATGTCTTAGCTATGTTCTAAACACTATTTTAAAATTAATCCTCAAACACTCCTTTCGTTATTCTATATATTTTATTGATAAAGATATAATATGTTATCTTAATTTTAATGTTACTTGTTTTTGAAAAGTATTACTACACTAAAACTTAACGCACTGAATGTTAGCAAAAATATTTTAACGACACAACAAGAGCACCACAAAGTGTCCATTTTTCATTCTTTGAAAATTAATATTTCCTTCCATAACATAACTACATTCCGTGCGTTAAGTGCAGCAGTTTATTGGTTTTTATGAAAAAGCAACTTACTCTTTTATTATTGGCCATAACAGGTCTAGCGCTGCCATCACAAGTGCAGAAGCATCATACAGGGAAACAACAAGAAAACAGAGAGAAAAAGCTAATAAAAAAGATGCGTATCTGAAACAGAAAATGAGCAAGCGAAAGCAAAAGAGCTAAAAACTGCAAGAGAAGCGGGTGTCAAAGCATTTCTGTAAAAAAAAAGTAATAATAATTAGCTACCACACCAAACCAGGAAGGCACAAAGGAGAATGCATAATCTACTTTGGCTGAAATGAAAAGAAAATACAGAAGAAATACATATTACAAAAGAAATAAGAGAAATATTTCTAAAGTGGCAGCTGGATATATGTACTAGAGTTTGCGAATATCTTAATTGTATAAACTTGGCGACATTGATAAATCAAAGCTACAGTGGTAGCTTCCAGTCGTTTACATATTTTTATGCCACCCTTTCCTTCCTTCCTTCCTTCCTTCCTTCCTTCCTTCCTTCCTTCCTTCCTTCCTTCCTTAAGATATTTCAGAGCAAATGTTTACAAGAATGTATACATTGTAATTAAAATGAGCAGGTACTAAATTACAATTTCTGAAAACAGTTTTAGTTTATAAACATAAGTTCTCGTAATTAAATTTTTAACCTGTATTTTTGTACATAATTCTTAATTAAGTCTGCAACAAAAATGCTTCAGTTAACTGTATAAAATAAATAAGAGTAAAATAATAAATAATTCTAACATTTAAATTGATGACATTTCTAAACTTATGTGTTACTTTCGAATGTCCATATTAATTGGTCATCTCAAATATATACTCTGATACTTATATCCAGATACAGGTATCGTCTCCTTCACCTTTGTGAGTTAAAACATCCAAAATAAAATAGTTAGCTACAGTGTAGTAATTATGTAGGTACAAGCAAGAAATAATGACCTACACAGATGTAATTTATCTGCTTATCAATTTTTTCTTCCAGCAACAAAGGTTTTTAGAGGTAATGCTTTCATATTCAGCTTATTTCTACATATAGTTATGATTATTGCAGGTAATTCATTTAAATATGTTGAAAATCTTACAATTATTTCCAAGAAACGGTTTGAATTTTTAAATTCCTGTGTTATTTGTTTTGAAAGTTATGTCACTATTAGGTTGTCTCCCACAACATCATGGAAATATAATATTTAAGAAAATTATGTCATCAGACTGTAACAGCGAAAAGTTTCCACACAATTGCAGCAGATATTTCATGTTTTGTTAAGAAGAATATTCAAAGAGACTGCAATTTGTAATAAAATAGAGAAATGGATAAAATGTAAGATAGATAATGAGGTAGCCATGTCAACGCAATATAAGTTGTTAAATGTTTTAAAAAGATTTTGTTCTTCTGCTTATGAACGTCGTGTCAATTTTTTTTTTTTTTTTTTTTTTTTTTTGCTTTTTGTTTTTTGCTTTTTGTTTTTGTTTTTGCTTGTTCCATTTATACCCCGCCTTTAACTGAAATGGTCATATCGGCGGCCTTTCTCCTTTGGAACATACCGAAGGTGTTAACTCGTTATCTTTTGGTTTTTTTAATCATTACATCACGCACACATTCACACTCTCATTCATACTTCCAGACTCTGGGGAAGATGGGGAATTATCTTGGTCGGAGAAAAATTTCCACCCCCACCGCCGGGAATCGAACCCGGGACCAGAAACAATTTTGGATGTGCATCAAAGATGCATAAGTAGCGTGTTCGCAAGAAAAGAAATAGCTCACCGTGGCATCTACCGCTGATTATAAAAAGATTACGTTAATAATATTTAAAATTGTATCAAAAAGTTTAAAAATGTTTATGTGGAATTAAATTTCCATCTTTGAATAAGAAAAGTAGTATTTTTCAGCCCCGTTATCGCGACTCTGGGAAAGAAAAGGAACTCATCGCCCAAGAATTATAGATGCGCCTACTTTTTCAGACTTGCAGGAGAAACTTCTAGATTTCCTCAAGTTCATCACCAAAGTTGAGAATGCATTGTCATAGCATCTTCAAACATCGCATGTGTGTAAAATCTTGCTACACAATCCAATAAAAAAGTTAACAGGTTACAGTTATGCTAATTGTTATTATCTCCTTTATTTTTTAAACCTCCATTATAATTTAAACCGAAACCAATATGCCATTCTTATTTAATACCAATTTAAGTAAAAAATTATGGTTTATGGTATGTTTATCTCTGAGCCATTAACTATTTTAATAAAAACATACAACTTTATTAATACCTGATGTATTAAATAAGCATTTTATAATTATCTAGTAATGGAATAGTTTCAATTTCAGATTACTTCCAGCGTATGCTAGCAAACACAGTAAAATATTTACTGATGCGTATATTCCAATTTCCCTGCTGCTTTCATTTTGGAAATAAATAAATTAGTCTCAATGTAAATGGAAGTTAATGAGCGAATAATTTGGTGTATAATTTGCAGAACTATTGTCATTATATGCATTTTTACTTTCGCAAATACGTACAGTAAGCACAGGAGTATTGTATTTCATGATCTGGGAGTTCTTGAATCCCAAAAAGGTAGTTTAGGATAAAGTGTGTGTATGTGTGTACGTGTGCATGTTCAGCGTCTTCCAAAGATGAATCAAGAAGATTTTGAAATCCATCCCCCATCCCAAACGGCTCTTACATAAAAGCTTTTTGAAGACTCTGATTTTTAAAATTACAATGTGTTTAAGAAATTTTCATAGCAAATAAAACATGTTCTGAAATTTCTGGGATCAGCCTTTAAAACACGTTTCAATCTCAATGACGTTTATCTAACTGGTAAAGCGTAAGATGTACTCAAAATCTGAATACAAAATACTCGCTAAAGCACAGATTATGTCAAATAAGTTTTTATTATGTAGAGCTAGTCATTTCTAGGACATTTTTAGTTTAAATTTTCAACATATGGGAATTCGTTATTCGTTTGTTTGCTCCTGGTCAGGAAAATAGAAGAATTTCAAAGCCTTCACATTGAGACCAGCTCTTAAAAGAATGACTGACTCCAGTTTAAGCCTTACTGCATTCTATTATTCCGTTTCTATCTACAAGGAAGCACACCGTAAAACAATTGTGCAACGTTTATTTCGATTAAAGTAAAGCAGATAGATAAAGCATTTGTAAAAATAGTTCGTAAAACAGTGAGTAAATTTTTAATTAGATATGCGATAAAAAGAAATGGTTTAAGTGTTATGGTAGAATAATAATAATAATAATAATAATAATAATAATAATAATAATAATAATAATAATAATAATAATAATAATAATAATAATAATAATAATAATAATAATAATAATAATAATAATAATAATAATAATAATAATAATAATAATAATAATAATAATAATAATAATAATAATAATAATAATAATAATAATAATAATAATAATAATAATAATAATAATAATAATAATAATAATAATAATAATAATAATAATAATAATAATAATAATAATAATAATAATAATAATAATAATAATAATAATAATAATAATAATAATAATAATAATAATAATAATAATAATGAAAATAAAATTCGCGCTTTATACCAGAACTTAGAAAAAACCGAGAGCAATAGGAAGCATAACCACACAGGGATGTGGTAATTGCTTCGACTCCCACTGCGGTACTTTTGGGGGATTTCCGCAGGGAACTTCTCTCACTATCGTAATTTGTTTTTTCAAGTTCACGGTAATGTACATTAAGCGATTCTTACATGAAGAATTCCGCGATAACGTAATTATGCCTTCCTACTTCCATTTCTGACGTTTAACGTATCCATGAATGAATGTCGTCTGGAACTTTTCCCGGCATCACAATTCCGTTTAATTCCAACATTACGCTAGGCTTCCCCATGCGCTTGCACAGCAACGCTGAAGAAGCACGTGTATAAATCTGGCTCTATGCCAAGTTGGCGAGACAACTCTGAACTTCTGATCTCTTTAAAAGTTAGCGCTTGAATTATTATAACTTCTGTTATCCTTAACAATGTTTCTCGAAGCAATACAGGTAATGCAGCAGGAGATACAACATACCCTTGCTTGTTTCAATTTATCTAAAACATATCTTGCCTTTGCAGTTTGTGCCGTTCGTGTTTTGTTTCCTTGTAGAAGGATAAGAAATCGAACCGGATCAAAATGAGTTGGGCTGCCGAAACTTATAATATTTAAACCTGAAGATTCCCGGGACCATAGTGCATCCGATATGTACATGGTTTTTAACCCAACACTTCTCTCAGAAACCATTTTCTAAATGTGCATATCTTTACAGTAATTTAAACAAAATATTTTGGAAAATACACCGATAAACTTGGGAAAATACTAGCTCAACATTATATACTCTTATTTTTACATATTTTTCGACTCCATTTTGAGATTTAATTTTTGTAGTCACTAAAATACTTTTGAGTTCACATTGTAGTATCAGAGTAAAGTAATTATGCAATAATCCGAATCTTAAACGAAAAAATCGGCATATCCTTTGCTTAAAACTTAAACGGTAACAAAACTATATGTCTAGATATCAAAGGTGTTACACTCCCATAACATTCTCCACTCATTATTTTAAAATATATATTTATAGAAACTTAATTTTTCATTTATCTTTTGTTAACCGAGACAAACTTAATAGATTCACACTTTCTTTGTGAGTAGGCTAAAAGATAGTCATATTTTTAAAAAGGGAATTGCTATGTAATGATTTGGAAAAGAAAGGACTCTATAATATAACTATACAAAACAATGGCAATACCAACTCTGATCTATGGATCAGAAAAAATTGACACTAACAAAAAGGAATAATACGAGAATACAGTCATCAGAAATGAAATTCTTAAGAGCAATAGCTGGATATACCAAAAATTGGCAAATTACCTTTAAAATGCATTTGAATTTTTAAAATAATAACAGAATGTCTCATGCAACATAGTTTTCAATTTAGCTCCTGATACATTAATGCCTCCATTGACTTTATTCGACCAAATCCTTACTATTTCGTCAATATACAAATTAAAAAGTGCAGCTGATAAAGGACAACCTTGTCTTTCGTCACCATTAACTATTACTGGTGACCTGCAGAAAATGCTGTATAGTCTAGATAAAATTGCTACAGAATATGGAATGAAAATATCAGCAAATAAATCCAAAACCATGGCATTTAAAGGAATTAATCCAGTAAGATCAAAAATAGTGTTAGATAACATAATAACTGAGCAGAAATCACACTTTAAGTATTTAGGATGTAATGTCTCGTATCAAGGGGAAGGTGATATAATAGAGAAAATAAATAAATTTAACTATATAACAGGCGCAATAAAAATAACATTAAAAAATAAAGCAAGAAAGGACTCTATAATATAACTATACAAAACAATGGCAATACCAACTCTGATCTATGGATCAGAAACATGGACACTAACAAAAAGGAATAATACGAGAATACAGTCATCAGAAATGAAATTCTTAAGAGCAATAGCTGGATATACCAAAATTGATAAAAGCGTAGTCAGGATATTAGGACAGAATTAAAAGTAGAAGAAATAAACCATACTATTGAAAGAAGTAGAAATCAATGGAAAGAACATGTTCAGATGATGAATAATAACAGAATACCAAAAATAGTCTTAAACTATAAACCTATAGGAAGAAGAAACCAGGGAAGACCGAAGAAAAGATGGGCAGACCAATTTGGAGCCGGAACCGGTTAAACAATCCAAAAGCCGTGAGGTAGAAGAAGAAGAAGAGGAAGAGGAAGAAGAAGAAGAAGAAGAAGAAGAAGAAGAAGAAGAAGAAGAAGAAGAAGAAGAAGAAGAAGAAGAAGAAGAAGAAGAAGAAAGTTTTGGGTGAATCTGTTTACTGTAGGTAAATGACAAAGGAAGTAGCAGAGGAATAATCATTTTAAAAATGATGTATCTTCTGTGCCCGCCTCAGTAGCGTAGATATTAGCGTGTCTGCCTCACGTTTAAGAGGTACCGAGTTCGAATCTCTGTTAGGATGAGTTAAGGTTTCTCTCGGAGTTTTCCCTTACCCTGATAAACGACTGGCGGGTAACTCTAAGCTCTATGGAGCCCGGACTCATTTGAGCATCACTTCTACCTTTTCATTCATCGTCCGATAATGACTTAATGTTGGAGGACGTAAATGAAAAAAAAAAAATTCTGGCAGGGCATTTTGTATACAAGTAAGCGACAGCTGGATAAAAAACTTAAAATATCTTAAACATTGATAAGGCTAGGAATATTAAACTTTATTGTAGTTTGCTCACTACAAGCTTACTGTGCGGCGTTAGATTTAGAAAACTGCAGAAATATTATGATTTTGGATTTAGAAGCAACATATGGAACGAAAATGTTATTTCTTAGTTCTCGCTTTGTGTGCCATTATGTTGACTGTACAAATAATTCAATCTGTGCTTGACTTCTTATTTGTGTTATTGCAAATTCTGGCAAAAATTCGGTAACATTTTATCAGTCAACATGATGCGGTCATATCCGGAAAAGAAGAGCACGGCACTGCCCGAGGAAGCCTGCGAAAATACGTGTTAAAACATGTTGAATCCATTTAGGGAGCTTGCATATTATCATGGTTGTGTTTATCTTTCATCTGACATAGCAGAAAGTGAATGTTTATAAATTAAAACGTCTGTTATCTTTTAATTTTGCTTCCCAGAATTTTAACATCTATTTAGATTATAATAATACTCTAATTAGAAAGCAAATGTAGAGGTAGGACTTTACTAATTGACGTTCTCGCGTGTGAATTGATATTACCTGACAGCTTTATGCAATTTAGATCTAAGGCAGTCGTTTCCAAACTGTGGGGCATGAAACTATTGCTCCGAAGTGTAGGAAGCTGGTAATCAAAGGATCTAGATCCAAAAATACACCAGGACCTTGTAGAACGCTAGCTTGCTGTTTTCTGTTAGATGAAGCTCAATCCTTTGGGTTCTGGATCATATGAGCTTAATTATTATCTCTCTATATATACTTGAAGCGATTTTAGGGTAGTTAAACCGTAAATATAAATGGCAACTTCTCTAAATCATTTAGTAAAACTATTACAAATAATTTGAAACTTACTAATATTTGGACACTTCTACAAGAAGTGAGCCATAATATATGAGCTTAAAGGTGAACATTTCAAATACTACAATGCGTTTTGATATTTTCACAGAAAATTTTGGTCTATAATCGTTTCATTTTAGTACAATTTTATTAAATTATATATTTTATAAACAATAAATCTAACACTGTTAACTTGATTCTGGGTAAGATTTAAAATAAATCCATATAAAGGTAATTAAAACAAAAACAGAACATGTAATTATTAATGAGAAAAAGTCTGTTTTTGGAATATCGAGAGATATTATTTTTCCGGATTGGGATATTAAATTTTAGGGAGCATAAATTAACTCTTCTTATTCTCAACTCTTCTTTCATTTAATCATGAATGCGTAGTTCAATCGTATTGTGACATATTTTGTAAGCTGTGACGACAGCAAACTGTTCAAAAGCAAGATCGATAGTACATCTACTAGCCATATTATCACATATCTCAAGGTGCTTTATTTTCAAAATATACGCTTCAACTAAAAAGACAAACATATTTAGAAAGTGTTTACAGAAATGTTACTGCATTTTAAACGTCTCCTGTAAGGTTAGTTTCGTAGACTTTCATCATGCACCAATTTTAGAACATTAACAATAAATATAAATTTACAGCTACTTTCAGAAAATCCAAAATATAAGCTTAATTTGTAGGTCAATAGTTCAAATGATAATTGAACTGAAGCTTTAGAGACATTTTTAAATAAAATAAACAGAATACAATGGCTACAATCCATATAAAGTGGGTTTGGTACGAGAATGTTCCATCAAAAGTTTTGTAATTTTCAAATGAGTTGAAATTGATACAAAGTGTATATCTATCCATTTTTGAGTATGGGTCTATTCTGTCACATAGATATACACAAATTATTTGTATAAAAATGCCTTTTTATTTCTTTCTTTTCAATTTATGCAACTTTAAAACTAACCCTATGTGAGGGTTAGAGAAATAAAATGGAAAAAATAGAAAAAAATGACAAGGTTGTAGATCTTCATTTTTTAATAGTGCTTATTAAACTTAATTGCATATATTGGCTGATTTGGTATTCCTAACTGTTCCAAGTTTATTATTATTATTATTATTATTATTATTATTATTATTATTATTATTATTATTATTATTATTATTATTATTATTATTATTATTATTATTATTATTATTATTATTATTATTATTATTATTATTATTATTATTATTATTATTATTATTATTATTATTATTATTATTATTATTATTATTATTATTATTATTATTATTATTATTATTATTATTATTATTATTATTATTATTATTATTATTACTAATACTACGTAAGCATCATAATTACTACATGTAGCTAACTTCTTGGCGTTATTTTGGAAATAGATACTAAGTTTTGAAGAAGGTTACGAAGCAGGCTAGCACAAAATAGTGAAAAGAGTGCACTCACCTATAAGGTCTACCCTGAGTCTGCGGGATGATAACTAGAAGGGCTAGTACCAGTAGAGCAGAGCAGGCGAACACTAATCTGGTTCTCATCTTGTGATCTTGTCGGTCGCGCTACCTGTTGGACGTGAGCACACGATAGTAAGTGGTGAATGATATGGTCACACGCCGTGTTTTATCGTCTTCCCTCCAGAGCCGGGGCGGGAGAGGGGCCCCTCCCTCTCCCTTCCACTTCTCCCGCCCCCGCATCGAGGGAACTCCTGATGACGTAGCCCATACACATGCTCCGTATTTATTTTGAGTAACATTCTTTTCGACCTTCTTACATCAGATTTGTCACGTCATGGTTTTCGGCATTAAGTGTGGAACAGTGCGAGATATCGCACAGAGCGCTAGGTTCTGGCTACGAGTTGAACGCTGCTGCCTATTGATGCAACGCGGAAATGTGTTTAGTCTACACGAGTGTTATACGTAATAATCTATACAGAGTGTTTCATTTATTTTAAATTCTATCAAACAGAAGAACAATCTATCTCCATTCATAACACAGGGAATACAAGTGCTTCCAGTCGACAATGATAGCAGTAAAGGTAATATGTCTGTGAAATATGCTAAAATTAGGAGGAAATTTTAAGACCATTTGCAATATTAGGCAATGTAATTATAAGTAAATACACCTTTCATTTTCTGATAATTAGTTTTAATAGTATTTAATGTCCATTATTACTGCATAAGAACACTGATATGAAATTATAATTGGGAAAGGAAATTTGGAAAGGAATCGTTCTGAGACGACGCTTAGGTTACCCCCAGCTCCACCTACCGGAACTGGCTGAGGAAAACCCAGAAACCCTCAGTCACATAGAAAGGTTCCGACGGTTTCAAACTGCAGGCCTGCCGTTCACAAGCTCATTTTACGACTACCCTGTCAGTTTTAGGTGAAGTTTCATACATTATTTTATTTGCAGCATTTCCAAAGCACCAGACTTCCTTTTAATATGGCAAATCTCAAAAAATAGGAATAGGTGTACTTAACTAGGTCACGCTATATGTGAAAAATCAATTAAGGTTTATAACTAATATCCCAGTGCATATGGCATACATTTCCTTTAATTCCACTCTACGTGAAACTTCATTCTTAGTAGCAAAGAACCTAATATAATATTCAAGATTTAATTGTGTTAGCTAAAAATGTCTTCAATAACCTTGAATAATTAAAATATCCATTGGAAGGTCAAATAACTTTCTGTATCCAATTTAAGGCTAAGTAGATTTGTTCATAATATATAGAAATTACATAAGCAGATTTATAGGGGATGGTTAAACTATGAGCAAAGCGCATTATATCAAAATGATTTTGAATTACTATTAATGAAGGTGAAGTCAGATTTTGAATATAATTTTGGTGCCTGATTATGGAAAAGAAGTACGGCAAAAATACCTCCTAATTTTAGCATCATTCCCTGACATGTTACCTTCCAGCACAAGGTTAAATTATATGAACTTGTTTTAGTTGAATGAATCTAGAAGCTGAAATGGTAAAGTTAGTCTGGACCACTGGAGACTTAAAGCAACGAATCTGTGATATGTGAAAACTTTTTTAGAAGTTAAAGGGATACGTTTATAATTTTATGTATGGGTTCCACTTCCAAAGTAAACCTTTTACTTATTTATTTTCTCATTATTTAAAACCGAAACAGAGAGGTAGATGCTCCTATGCATATTTGAGTTTTGAATCATGTCTCATTTACTTAGATACTTTTAATGCTTACAATTCTCTGTATGCGTGACAGATATCTTCTAATTAATTTAAATTAGGAAAGAGAGCTGTAGAATTCAATGGTTTTTGCAGCAAAATTTATATTGATATGTATAATTATCACGTAAATAAGTTCGTATTTTAATATTTGTACAATGGATGAAGTATATTAATATTTGTAAATACCTGTTTCTCTTTCTTAAACTTTGTAGTCTTTTTGAAGGCAAAATTAAACGTCGGTTACAGATAATACGCCGCTTTGCAGGTATGGATTTATTGTTATTAGAATATAAAGCAAATAGATTGGATAAAAATGAAATATCTTTAGCTGAACTGTCCATAGAGACTTTCACACGTAGTAATTTTCATAATTTAATATTCTTAGCATGGAATATTACATATTTGAATTAAGGAGCCAGTTTTTCTTTCTCCCAGAGTATAGCATTTATGAGCATTAATTACAAATCCCTTTATAATGTTTGTTTAAATGCAAAATATGCCCTTAGTTTTAAAACAAGAGACATGGTGTTTGTCAAATTAGATGCTCAAATTTAGGATTTTTCTCAGCTTCATTTCTAGGAACTGTAAAATATAACTTCACAGAAGGACGAAAACTTAAAGATGATGCAATTCACGACAAAAGTTAAACAGAATCTATACTACGATTTAATTCCCAAGGGTATATAAGCTGATCCTTTTTGTTCTGGAACGTCAACGGAGTAAAACAGTATCATTTTAAGCTGCAACATTTTTTTCTCATCTATATGGCAAATGCGAAGTGAAGGTTGGACATACCTTGTATTTCTTTCTATTGTGTTGTTCATCATTATTAAGCCTTCTGCCTAATTTTGGAATTATATGTTGGATAATATAATATTTGAAGTTGTAATTAATATTTAATGTATACGTTTATGTAAATCTTTTGCGTTATGATATGAAGTTGGAGATTAAAATGAAGCACTCTGTATAAGAAAAAGTAATTTAAAGTAAACACCCAACTTTCAAGGGATGCTTGGAGCAACCATTTGGAACACGAATGCTTAAATACACTAAGTTAATTTTAATATTTTTTCGGAATATTACTGTCAATAGGCAGCACACAAGACTTGAAGATTATGGTTATAAATTGTGGTACCTTTGAAAATAAAATTAAAGAAGTATTTTCCTTAACCCAGTATTTCTGACTTTTATCCGCAGATTTATCCTTCCTTCTAGCTATTGATAAAAGCACTTTAACTTTTTTGTTATTAATACATATAAATACTGATAAGAACAGTTTTCTGCTCCAGCAAATACACATATAACATTATTTACAAATTGCTTTTGAAAATACAGATCATACTGTAATCAATTTTTAGTTACCAGGAATTTACTTACTCTAATGTTGTAAAAGTAAATTATTCAGCATGCAGTATCTTTCTAAAGTGATAATTGATGTGGCATATACAAATTATAAATTAAATAGACCATAGCTTAATGAATGTTTATTTACCACAAGTTATCTAACAAATGGGAGTGCCGCGAATATTTTCTTTTAGAATTACCTAAAGAAATTGGATGTTAAACAGGGTTAATCACTGTTCAGAAGAGTTCCTGATTAAGGAAAACTTATGAAACTATTAAATTTGGTTCAGGCCTGTTGATTATTTGTTTTCTTTTGAGAATCACGTATTCTAAAAAAAGTGAACACCAAGGATAATATTGGAAAGTACACCTCTAGTGTTCAGTGTTTGGCATCTAACGAGGAAAAAGGTTACAGGGCTTTTTCTACTCTTTACAATATATTTTAAAAGACATTCCACAAGATTTCACACACAAGTTCTTTCTTTTTCTTCTTCTATCATTCTGCATTTCACAATTATGCCATTCGTAATCACTTTTTCACTATGGTATCCAATGTGAGATTATTAAAAGTTAAACTTGGTTCCATATTAGTGATGCATACACACTTATATAATTTATCGCCTAGGAATGCTGAGATACCCATTATATTGACTTAAATACCTTTAAGCGTGCTTTAAAAATCTGATTAATTGAAAATCCTTTTTATAATATAGAGGACTGTAGTATATAGTACTTCAATATTGTTTTTTGACTGATATGTATATTCATTTGCGGAATAACCCGATAAATAAATAAGTATAGGATCATTAAAATATACCGAAGCCATTTGCATGTTCTCTCCACTGAGCGTGAGAGCCAAGAGTCGCCGGGGAAATGGTACAGGCAGAAGCACCTCTCAAAAGTGACAGCATCATGGGCTACCATATATTTTAATAATCCTATACTAAATATCTCCTTCTTGTTAATCATGAACGTTGGTATAAGCGATTTTGAGGCACCTATTTAGCTGGTACATTAAAGCATACCGGAGACTGATCCGCAATCACTTTGTTTTTGCCTTTCTTGACATTTCATTTTGTTTTCACGTATCAATGAAAAAAAAAAATAAGGACGATTAAAAATGTAATAATTGAAAATTAATTGTTCTTTCACACTAGCCGTGTGTAGGACGCACATGAAAGGGTACAGACAGACCGAAAAATTAAATGCCATGGCCGGGATTTGAGCCACGGTTCTTCTGGTAGACAGACACGAGTCAGTTGGAGAATTTAATGTCATGTTGGCACGTTGGCCATAGTAGCTCAAATGGTTAGAGAGGCTGGACGGAAACCAGAAGATTCGTGGTTCAAATCCCGGCTATGGCATTGAATTTTTCAGTCTGACTCTACACTTTCAATGTAATAATTGTTTAGAATTTCCAAAAATACTGAAATTGGACAGAATAAGGGGAAATATTTCGGAAATAGCTACTGCTACGAAAACTTAAATTCAATACAGAAAAAAAGTCTTTGCTGTCTATTTTCAGAAAATTTATTATTTAAATTTAATTTTTCATACACATATTTCAAATCTAAGACATATTTTACAATATTGTCTATTTAATTTCTCAGTAAGTAAATAATTGAAAACATTTCTCGTACACTGGAAGGTCCAGGGTTGAGTATTTTCTTGAAAATCTCAGTCTACCAAACATATCTCACTGTGGTATAAAAGTAGTGCTTATCCCATTTTTTATTTTTAAGTTATGCTGCTGTTGATCTCTATCCCTCATACACATAAATGGACACATATTTTTGAAATATCCTTTTAGCAAACTTCTAAAGGTGTATTCGCGATGACATCTAAAAACCGATATTTTGAGTGAAATGTTACACATCCTGCTTCCTCTAGCTGACACATAATTGGTAGAGAAAATAAAATGGTAATTCTGACAGATTTTTAAATTTGAAAATTAAAACAAATATCCTCCTTTTTTTTAATCTTTTTTAGATATTTTAGCAATATTCTGGTTAATGTATTCATACAGAGGGAAATACAGTTTTTTGCCTATTAATTCATAAAGCAAACCCGAAAAATTTTAAATTCAATGCTGTTTTTGAGCACATAATATCAAGAATGCCATCTAACTATCAAGGTATATATACTGCATAAAATGTAGTAAAACTTGAATGAAAACCATTCAGTACTTTCCTAAAAGCTCTCTAAAAATTGCAATAGAGTTAAAATACATATTTTAACGAGATCTAAATACCTACTCGGTTAGTTCTGATGCAATTTGTTATACTTGTGTAAATACATTTCCAAATAAAATGTCTGCACTATTTTGGAGTAAATAAATAAACATAGAGATCTTGTCAAGTATATCAATGTTCGACGATTCTTTAAAAACTAATTACTTGTATTTAAATAATCTAACTTCTAAATTTATCATACTTTTCTAACACCTTTTTAGCAGCAATAGGTATTGCACCCCATAGTTTTTATTGTTTATCCAGATTTATTGAACCCTATTTTACAAGTGGTATATTAGGGCTAGAGTTAATACATAAAAATATGCATATTAATTTAAACTATTTCAGACGTTTAAACACTGAGTTTATAAACATCATGAAGTACCTATGATGTTGTGGCTTCATTAGCAAACATGTGAGTGGAGCAGAAAATTCAGTTCCTAAAGAGTCTAGCTTGAATATTAATTCTTGTCTTTCTCTCCAGAAAATGGGACAACAGAAAAGTAGACAGTTTGAAATTCTTCACCACACATGCACTCGGGGTTGGATGTTAAGTGAAAGCGTGATAAGTATTCACCAAATTTACCATGTCCACTTACAAATTGTGTCAAAACAAAATTTGGTACAAGAGTTTCACATTTTCCTCTGTCATATACACTAGGGAAAAATAATGTTTTTGTTAAACTTCCATTTGGAGTCGTTAGCCATTGTTGGTTCCATTCTTCAAGAATATGTTGATGTATTATTCTCCTTACATTAGAAATAGGACATAAAGAGTATGTCACAGGAAGATTAGATTCTGCAGCCTTTTTAGCCAACCAATTAGCTCTCCCGTTACCTAAAATTCTACTGTGTCCTTTAAGCCATCCCATGCAAATATGTCCTGGATGGTTTTGAAGCAAGGTTCTGATTTCATCTGCTAATGAATTTAAATTGTATTTATTATTAATAGCGAGTAGAGCTGATTGTGAATCACTAAGAATACGGGCATTGTTCCCATTAACAGTATACCATTTTATAGCTTCTTTAATTGCTAAGAGCTCCGACTGGAATACAAAACATTCAGGTGACAATTTAAACATGGAGTGAGTTAGTTCCGTTTGGTTTTCATAAACAACAAAAACACATCCTACTGCAGATATATTATCTTCAAACTGTTAACGCGAACCGTCTGTATATATGTAATAATCAAGAAAATTACATATTTCCTTAAAAGAGGTTACATAACTTGATGGGTGTCCTGCTGTGGTAGGATGTTCCGGGATTTGTAATTTTAAGTGAGACAGATAAGACGCACATTCACGTTCATGTCTTAAATTCGTAATACTTGCTGTTGATAAACCACTGAGAGCCAAAACTATGCACCCCATAGTTTCCCATCACTTCAAAACATTTGAGCTGCCTCTCCATTTTTTTCATTGTTTTTTTGTTGCATACAGGTCATTAATATGTGTCATCCACAATTTCCCCTAAAACTTCATAAGCCAACCAAGATCCTTCCTTTCCACGTTTATTTCTCACCAACCTTGAACTTTTATTCACTTTTAGAAGTTGTGGGAACTTTTCTGCAATGTAATCTTAAATTATTTAACACTTCTTCAAATATAATGTATTTTATGTCAATCTAGAAATAATTTATTAAATACTTTCAATTAGTAGTTAATGGAATGGCAGCTTCATGTCTTAATAGCTCGTTTATCGTTATCGCTGAATTGTTTATTCATTATTCTCTTAGAATTTAACAAACCGATTTAAAATGTGTTTATTTTGTAACTGATATTAGTTAAATCAATATTTTAAAACTTTTTCTCTTTTTTGATATGAAGTATTAACATTTGCACAGTTTTATTGGTCTGAGTAGTTCAGTTGGTTACTGACCCAAGGTGGTGATCCAAACTCGGCCAACAAGGTACTTTTAAGCGTGTTTAAAATTGGCAGCTCCATATCAGTAAATTTGCTGACATTAAAGGAACTCCTGTGTGACGAAACTCTGACAAAAATGTGGTAGTGACATAGGTAACATATAAATATAGAACTTTGTTAAATTATTAAGATATGTCTAACAGAGTATTTTTATCAATTAACACTGCGACATAAAAGTATGTCTGAACTAATTACAACCTTTAAGTTGTTTTAACATAATATGAAACAAAATTCCTCACCAAAGAAAGCAAAACATTGGAAGAATTATGAAAGGGACTGAAAAATTCAATGCCATAGTCGGGATTTGAACCACGGATCTTCTGGTTTCCGTACAGCCGCTCTAACCATTTGAGCTACTATGGCGAACATGCCGACACGACATTAAATTCTCCAACTGACTCGTGTTTCTCCCGGTAAAACACATAGGAGTTCTCATAAACACATGAGACAACTACCTTAATGGCGACTATAGTATGCTGTAAGTACTTAAGGCCCGGGCATTATAGTTCGGACCACTATAGATGGTACAATTAATGAAAATTAATTGTTCTTTCACACTAGCCGTGTGTAGGACGCACTATGAAAGGGTAGAGCCAGACTAAAAAATTCAATGCCATAGCCGGGATTTGAACCACGGATCTTCTGGTTTCCGTCCAGCCGCTCTAACCATTTGAGCTACTATGGCCAACATGCCGACATGACATTAAATTCTGCATCTGACTCGTGTCTTCCCGGTAAACCACTAGGAGTTCTCATAAACACATGAGACATCTATGTACCTTAATGGCGACTTACTATGCTGTAAGTAATTTAAGGCCCGGGCTTTATAGTTCGGACCACTGTTAGGTACCATTAATAGAAATTAATAGTTGTTTCACACTAGCAGTGTGTAGGACGCACTATGAAAGGGTAGAGCCAGACTGTAGGAGAATTTAATGTCATGTCGGCCATAGTAGCTCAAATGGTTAGAGAGGCTGGACGGAAACCAGAAGATCCGTGGTTCAAATCCCGGCTATGGCATTGAATTTTTCAGTCTGGCTCTACCCTCTCATTGTGCGTCCTACACACGATTAGTGTGAAACAACAATTAATTTCCAATGGAAGAACTTTCCATATAACTCATGAAAGAAGCTTATTTGACATGTGAGTCTCGTTTTAAGTTCCATTTTCTTAATTGCATTCAATTTAAATAATTGTGCTTTTAATAATTTTAAAAGGTTTAACAATAAACTTTTCTTACAAACAGCAACTCTTTATGCACCTTACACTTATTTTCGTTTACGATAACACCATACATCAAGTGCTATACTTAATTTGCAGCATCTTGGTGTGAAATATAATTAATTCAGATTCAATATCAACGAGCATGAGATCACATGGTGTCAATAAGGGCACATACTGGAAATTCACTGGAAATTATCTATCAACCATAAAAGTCTTTGACTTCCAAAGACTACTATAAAAATTTCTCTTTATCAAGATTATCCTCTTTGACTAAGAAGGTGAGTAATTGTTCTTTAGTTGAACGCTTCGAAATTCTGGCTCACGCTTTGCTGTTGTCACTTGTTGATGTTCTGGTATTCAGATTGTGCCAGAAGGGGTATTAAAATATGTCACAAAGGATGAGTTTACAAAGGAAGTATCTAAGTTACTTGAAATTAGTTTGCTGCTTTTGTACAAGTCACTGGTTCCTGTGAACATCTTGGCACCAGGAGCACTCTGCCAGTACAGTCGATATTCATAGTTGCTTAAATTCAAGCAAATTATAACTAGTATAACCAAACGCCTTCGTCGCTGAAGATATTAGAAACGCTGCTTTCGCATCCTTTAATAAAACTTAATTTAATTAAATTAAAACCCTCTTTTTTCTCTCTCAATAAAGTGAAAATTAACCTATCCAAAGCCTAATTTGTAACAAAATAAGTTTTGATCTTTGTCGAAGAATCCTTCATAGAATTTGAAGTTCCCGGTTGCCATGAGAACTAGTTTGGTTCAAGATGTAGTTAAACTTTTCCTTAGATCGTGGTCTCGTATCAAGATGGAGAAACCTGGTGTCTTTTGACAAATGTTATATAATATTTATATAATATTATATTTACCACGTAAATATAAAAATCATATCAACACTTTTACCTTAACACAGACGGATATTCTTTCTAAGAACTCACAATAGAAAACTTTTACTGATATCACATCTTAACATCTGCATCTACACGTAAGTTCTATAGCGCTTCTCGACACTAATGCCCAATTTCACCAACAGATGTTAAGACTTAACACGAGTTTAGCAGTAAAAAAATTGCATTTCACCAACAAGTGTTAGCGTAACACTCGTGTTAAATCTCTTGTTAAACTAATAAGCCAAATGCCTGATGTTAAGTCCTTAACAATTGTAAATAGTCAAGATGGTGAGCATAAACTCAGCTGTTGATGTCGATTTGGTATATTCAAGATCATCTAAATGGCATACGTAATAGAGTACGACCTATGAGGAGAAATGATTTTGAGGAGTTATCAGAAGAAAATTTTCTACAGAGGTATAGACTATCGAAGAAAGTTGCTATGAAGGTTACTGCGGAAGTACAAGAGAGGTTAGAACATGCATCGAAAGGAATATGCTGATCCCGCCTTTGCTTCAAGTATTAATAACTTTGCGATTTTATAATTTACTGAATTATGTGGATAATACACTGTCCACCTCTCGTCTTGAAACATTTAAGTCACTTGTCCTTCGCACCTCGTTTTAAATTTAAGTAATACTAACAAGTTGTTTGGTGCTTGTAGTAGTGACACATGCATTTGAATTAAATTCGTTTCCAACATTTTCCGCGTGACATCTTTCTCTTGTACATTCACAGCATCCGTCCTCTTATTTTCCACGATATCCTTACACTTCATCACCAATTCAATTAACAATTCTTTCTCCATCTATGAGAAATTTGTCTCACGGCTTTATTTATGATTTTGTTCATTCGCCATTTTTCAGCTTGTGCAGACGAAAATGAAAACAAAAGCGCATCGCAGTACGTTCAGAAAATAATACGACTCATCCATAGCCTTCTATAGCTGAGATATTTACAAGTTTCTTGGCGTTAACACAGGTTTGTTAACATTTTCAGAAAACAGATTGGTGAAATGCAAGGAATTTAACATGAGTGATAGCGCTGTGACAATTGTTACGTTACATTTATTAACGACGATTTTAACATCTGTTGGTGAAATCAGGCATAATTATGTTTTAATTACCACCTTTTATCTCATCTCAATACATAAAACTTTTGAGGACGTGTAAGAACACATCTTACAACTCTCTTGTCCCGATACTAAGTGACGCTTCCTACTTCCTAAACGAAATTTATTTATTTTTACCGTCAATGGCAATAGCAATTAAACATTTCCTATTGGCCACGTCATTCTTAATGAAAAATACAATCCTACCATATTTGGTTATTTTTATAATCTTTCGTTCTTCGAACTTAATTTAAACAATACGAAACTCAATTAAAGCTTTAACTAATTATACGAGGATGGTTTAAAAAGTGTTCGACCTCAATATGAAGATGGCTGCACTCGTAAATAAAAGCTAGTGAATTTCGTTGTTCATCTGTTGACAGTTACTCAGCAAAGTTGCAGCCATTTTGGACGCTCAGTTGTTACGGAACAGTCGTTTGAGTAAGTTGATGTGTGTTTTTATGAAAATGGACAAAATCGAGTACGAGCTGTCATTAAATGAGTTAGATTCTGTGTATACGGACTCTGCACCATCATTTACCACAGTGAAATTTTGGGCAGATGAATTTAAACGTGGCCGTAAGAACTTGGCAGAAAATGAATGTTCGGGACGTCCATAAACTGCAACTACCGAGGAAAACATGGCCAAAATTCACCAAATGATTCTAGGCGACCGCCGAATTAAAGCGAGAGAGATAGCGGAGGCTATGAACACGTCAAAAGAACGTGTTTGTCACATATTAAATCAACATTTAGACATGTGAAAGCTCTCCGCTCGTTGGGTGTCGCGTTTGCTTACGTTATACCAAAAACTTGTTGAAATGAACATTTTCAACGCTCTGTTGGTGCAGTTAGGGCGCAATAAATCCGAGTTTTGGCGCCGATTAATTACTTTAGATGAAACTTGGATACACCATTATACGCCGGAAACAAAAATACAGTCCAAACAGTGGATTACAAAGGGGGAACCAGCCCAAAAAAAAAGAAGAAGCAAAAACTGTTTTTTTTTTGGCTGGGAAAGTGATGGCAACGGTTTTTTTTTAATATTCATGGAGTTATGTTAGTCGATTATCTTCATAAAGGAAAAACCATTGTAGGAGCATACTACGCATCATTACTTGACAAGCTGAAGGCAGAAATTGCGGAAAAATGGCAACATTTGCAGAAAAAGGAAATCCTGTTTCACCAGGACAACGCACCATCTCACACCTCAGCGGTTGCAATGGCGAAAATCCACGAATTACGGTTTCAACTGCTTGATCATGCGCCTTACTCACCGGATTTAGCCCCAAGCGACTTCTTTTTGTTCTCTCATCTGAAAATTGCGCTCGGATGACAGATTTTGGTCATATGAAGAGGCAATCACCTTCGTGAACAAATATTTTGCAGAGAAAAACGCCGAGTACTATTTGGGCGGGTTACAGAGATGGGAGCATCGCTGGGAGAAGTGTATAGAGTAACAGGGAGACTATGTAGAAAAATCAATTTCTGAAGAAATGTCTTGTATCTTTATTAAGTTGGAAACTTTTAAGACCACCCTCTTAAACTTCTAATAACATCGTTAAAACAACTTAACATCATTAATTTTCTCCTTTCCATAACTCACTCTATCACACTCTTTCTTTCTCACACTTAATCTCGTTCATTTTCACAAACACTTCCAACTGTTTATGTTTTCTTTTTGGAGATTTTTAAAATAAATTTAAAATCACAAATATAAAGTTAATAACAGCGTTTTGGGGATGGAAGTTAAACAACTGCCTCAAATTACAGAAATTAATTTTACACCGCGTGGTTGTAATCTCCTCCCCATCCTTCTCCCCCTCCTCCCCTTCTCCTCCCCCTCCTTCTCCTCCTCTTTCCCCTCCGCCTTCCCTCCTCCTCTTACTCCTCCTGCTCTTCCTCCTCCTCTGTCTCTTCTTCTACTACTACTTCACGGCTTTGGATTTTTCATTCCGTTCTGGCTCCAATTTGGTCTGCCCATTTTCCTTCGGTCTTCCCTGGTTTCGTTTAACTCTGGATTCATAGTTTATGGATATTTTAGGTATTCTGTTATTCATTCTTTGACCATGCTTTTCTCATTGATTTCTTTTGTTAGCAGTAATATGATTTATTTCTTCTACTTTTAATTCTTTCTTCACAGCCTTACTGCGGTTGTTTTCCCTCCTTTTAGTATACCCAGCCATAGCTCTTACGCATTTCATTTCTGATGTTTGTATTCTTTTACTATTTTCCTTTGTTAGTGTCCAAGTTTCTGATCCGTATATCTGAGCTAGTACTGCCATTGATTTGTACAATTTTACCATGGAGACTTTACGAACTTTATTTTTTTAATGTTCTTTTTAATATGCCTATTATTTAGTTAAATGTATGTATTTTCTTTATTACATCAGTTTCTTCCTGGTCGGAGACATTGTATTCTCAATACTTCAAATGTGATTTATTGTCTAGCACTATTTTGATTAACTGGGTTCATTGCTCTCAAAGCCATATATTTAGATATCCTCACTTTCTTCTCGGGCAGTCAGCCAGGTGAAAAGATGATTAGATATCAACGTTTCGGGAGTGTGCATCTCTCCCATCATCAGGATATTTATAAAATGTTATAACCAAAAATGAAACACTGGATATAACACAAATATAAACAAAGACAAAACACTATCAAAATTCGCATTACTGAACAAAAGACTGTTTTCAGAAAATTAAATTCCAGGTCAGGAGTTGGCGTGAGTATAGAAAATTGTGTCAAAGAAATGTAACCACTTAACTTGATTATCAAGCTGTATTGATCTTTGCTTCTTAATTCGAAGGATTTCCATTTTAAGACCGGTTTCCAAGAGGAGCTGAACTGAAATCCAGCATCACGATTAAGCGTGCTCCTTTCAGAGGAAATCACCAAAGCCTCCTTAATTCTCCGCTCCCAGTAACTGTTGCATTTTGCCAAGATGGTCGTCTCCCGAAAATTGGCTCTGTGGTCGTTATCAAAACAATGCTCTGCCAGCGCAGACTTCTCACGTTAATAATTAAGTAATAATTGCTACAGGTTAATAATTACTAGAATAATCGAACATGAACGGAGCATTCGTTTAATGCAACCTGAGAAGTCTAATGGAGCTTAGGGAGTCTGTGAGTCACCATGCCATTAAAAAACTGTTATAAAGGAGGAATCATATATGAAGATTCTGTATGCTAGGGTATATGGATCTTTTGGCACTAATACATCATAACACTAAAATACCTGTCTTACAAATTATGTAGAGATGTACGTATGTAAAATATGTAACTCTATGTTAAGATCGTTTCAACTGATTAGCTGGCATACAGGTGGAGAAGGGGAAAGGCGTGTGTGCGTGTGTGTGTGCGTGTGTGTGTGTGTGTGTGTGTGTGTTTGTGTGTGTGTGTGTGTGTGTTTGAACAGCTTTAACTCAAAAACAAATGCCGGTTTTTGGTCATCATCACCAAAGAATGCAACACAAATATTTTCAAGAAAATCTCTTCATCCCACGCTACTCATTATATGGAATATTCATAAAAAAATTTGATTTTATGAAAAACTGCCCAAAAATTTGGATTGAAATAATGCGTGTTTAAAATATTTTCATGAAGAAACGAAAAAAAGATATCTTAAATTTTCTGAGAATATCCTCAGAAGTGCTATTCATCTGTATGACTTTTAAACCATAACCAGCCCGCCTTGGTAGTGTAGTGTGTCTGCCTCACGTTCAAGACGTCCTAAGTTCAATCTCGGTCAGGGTGACTTATTTGAATAATTTTTTTCAGGAAAAGTGAGACCGGAACAGGCTTAAGCCTAACTCGTGAATAAAGAAGAAGAAGAAGAAGAAGAAGAAGAAGAAGAAGAAGAAGAAGAAGAAGAAGAAGAAGAAGAAGAAGAAGAAGAAGAAGAAGAAGAAGAAGAAGAAGAAGAATTTTTAACCCTCTGGATTTACCTCAATCTGAAAGACGAATGTCAGGAAAATCTAAGCTCATTTGAATATCATTTCACACATTTTTTTCACTGTCCGATATTACTTTAAGCTGGAGGACGTTAATTAAAAAAATAAACGAAATAGAAAAGAAACCGTAACTAATGGGACCAAAAGTGCAGAATTTGTTAATACACACATTTGTGTCAAATGTTGTGGAGTGAACCATTTATTAAATATCATTTGTCATTTGTTTGACTTTTCCAATACTTATGGTTCTCCCAAACGTAAAATCGTTTATTATATTCTTGTTTTTTATTATTCTTAGACGTGCTAACATAGTGAAACTTTATAGCCGTCACTTATCGACCAAGGTCTGAAAATAACTGACTATCCCTTAAAATATTCCTTGCACCCACAATAAATTTAGAAGTAAAAGGTGTTTATCTCGATTAAAAGAAGATAGTAGAAGTATTTGTAGGAATACTTTGTACAAGAATAGAGAAAGTCATATAGGTGTTACTTATTGGATTTTTTCAACTTTTTTCCTGTTTGATAAACGTCGTTATCCAAAAAGCTGTTACACTTTTTTTAGTTCAAACAATTCAAGAGTTTACCTATGTGACAAAAGCTATCTTAAGATTATCGAAATGCAATGATTTATATCAAGGAACGTTGGTAAATAACACTGGGCGACATTGAAAATGTTTCGGCATCAAAAATAGTCAGTTCAAATGTATTTCCATCTGCTGAATTCAAAAATCACCCTAAATATGACAGATTAGCTCTTGCTTTGGTGACAAATTGACATTTCATTGTTAGTGTCAACATTTTAAACACAGGAAATTGCATTATATTAAATAAGACTGGCTTGCAAGAAATCTTAACATTACTTAGAAAAATTTCGTTATCAAGCCCCTCGTGGACCCAAAAGATGTTCTGCTCCCCCCCCCCCCCTCCTGTTATGAACCAAGAAGGACGGACGTTTAAGTACATAAGAGAGAAATTTCGGAAATTAAGTGACGCAAAATTTGTATGGTGTATCTGCATTCCAGGATGTTCTTAATAATAAATGGGCAGTTAAAAAACTTGCACAAATTCAAAGGGTATTCCTCCTTCGTATAATTCGAGGATATCGTACAATCTCCACTGATGCAGCTCAGATTATAGCTAACATCGAACCTTTGGCTCTCACTGGTTTATCAACAGCAACTATTACGAATTTGAGACATGAACGTGAATGTGCGTCTTATTTTTCTCACTTAAAACTACAAATCCCGGAACATCCTACCACAGCAGGACACCCATCAAGTTTTGTAACCTATTTAAAGGAAATATGTAATTTTCATGATTATTACATATATAAAGACGGTTCGCGTTACCAGTTTGAAGATAATATATCTGCAGTAGGATGTGCTTTTGTTGTTTACGAAAACCAAACGGAACTAACTCACTCCATGTTTAAATTGTCACCGGAATGTTCTGTATTCCAGTCGGAGCTCTTAGCAATTAAAGAAGCTATAAAATGGTGTACTTTTAATGGGAACAGTGCCCGTATTCTTAGTGATTCACAATCAGCTCTACTCGCTATTAATGATAAATACAATTTAAATTCATTAGCACATGAAATCAGAACCTTGCTTCAAAACCATCCAGGACATATTTGCATGGGATGGCTTAAAGGACATAGTGGAATTTTAGGTAACGAGAGAGCTGATTGCTTGGCTAAGAAGGCTGCAGAATCCAATCTTCCTGTGACATACTCTTTATGTCCTATTTCTACTGTAAGGAGAATAATACATCAACATATTCTTGAAGAATGGAACAAAAAATGGCTAACAACTCCAAATGGAAGTTTAACAAAAACATTATTTTTCCCTAGTGTATATGACAGAGGAAAATGTGAAACTCTTGTACCAAATTTTGTTTTGACACTATTTTTAAGTGGACATGGTAAATTTGGTGAATACTTATCACGCTTTCACTTAACATCCAACCCCGAGTGCATGTGTGGTGAGGAATTTCAAACTGTGATTCATCTCCTTTTCTGTTGTCCCATTTTCTGGAGAGAAAGACAAGAATTAATATTCAAGCTAGACTCTCTAGGAACTGAATTTTCTGCTCCGCTCACATCTTTGCTAATGAAGCCACAACAGTATAAGTACTTCATGATGTTTATAAACTCAGTGTTTAAACGTCTGAAATAGTTTAAATTAATATGAATCAGATTAAAACATATTTTCTTCCTTCTAGTATTTAAAATATTTTGGTTAAAATTGTATATTTTTATGTATCAACTCTAACCCTAATATACCACTGTGTAAAATAGGGTTCAATAAATCTGGATAAATAAAGAAAGTGATGCAAAGGTTAAGGAAGGCATTTTTGTCGGGCCACACATTCGAGAACATGTAAAGGATTCTGCAATTGACCAAGTCTTGGAGAGGAAAGAAAAGGAAGCTTGAGAAGCCTTCAAGGGAGTTTGTTAACTACACGTATTTGGTGGTAGTGCTCCTGCAAAAGCACCATAGCCTTAGATGTATCATATTCCTTAAAATCCATTTTCTCCACTCTGCCTTAGACTTTTTCTCTCCTAGCTGTGGAGCTGTAAGTTATGAACGTGGAGAAAGATTCCATCAAGACATTTCGGTTATGGAATGAAGATATCAGGGCCTTTGGCATGAACCAATGCTTACAGATTACTGTTGGACTTTATGTAAGAATGCTCCCGGACTCCCTTACAAGAGGCAAGTTAAAAGACGACGATCTCATGAAGTCACCATATGATTCTTTTGAGACACGACCATCTGCGAGGTATTCTTCCAGCAATTTAGAACTTTCAGAATGCAACTGCCATTTTTAAAAAATCAAATGAACTTTCATTGTTGTTAGCATATTTAATTAAAATGTATGTTTTGCTCTTATTCCGTTAATATGAAATAATTCTATCTAGTGTATATTACAGAAACTAGAGCCAAGTAAAGTTTTTTATTGTCATATTCGTTTTTCTCAACCCAAAACTAGTAAGGATTGACTCATGAAGTGCTGGAAACTTTCAAAAGTTTGCTTTTTGTTGCCCAGTGTAATCACACAAATGTACATGCGTTTGTAAAGTGTAGACAATTAAAATATGGATTATATGCAAGTAAATACTTTAACACTCATTTTAATTACATCAGAAGATTTTACCCTCAAAATGTCTCAGGAATACCTTAAATATTATTTGGTACAATATACCAATAAGAAGTTTTATCAATTTAACTATGTTTCCAAGGAACGTTACCAATTTAAAGGCAGTTTCTGCTTCAGTCCTTGAGCGGCCTTTTTTGTCCTTTTAGTTCAATCTTGAAATAAACACCTCTGTATAATAGTTACACGTACAGATGAATTACTGTTTCATTGGAATGGACATTTTGTTTGATTTATACCTACAACACTGCCAACTACTTCATTGCGTTTATAAATAATATAAGTGGTGTAAATATTAAAAATTATGGTTAACCACAAATCGTGCAGTTATGTGCTTGAATTCCTCCAGCATTCAATCGCCTTCAGTTAATAAAGGCTATGTTACCATACCTTGTAGTTCTTTCAGTTGAGGTTCCTCTAGAAACATAGAATCTTGGTCGCTTAAGAAGATCAATCTGTGACGTATTGAAACCAAATGTATTGTACCTAACGTTTTCAGGTTTCTATTTAGATCTTTTATTTGTACAAAGAAGTGTGACTGTAAAGTTTGATGAGTTGTTTCAGTTAAGTAGCCCCTGGAGTATGCATTTTAAAACACAAATAAACTATTTTAGAAAAAGTGGTTCTTCCGATAATTTTGTTTAATGTTTAATCAACTCCAGATTTATTAACGTTATTGAATTATAGAGTGCGTTTACTGAGGAACGTACTATTAAAACAAACAGTAATTATGAAAGGGTAGAGCCAGACTGAAAAATTCAATGCCATAGCCGGGATTTGAACCACGAATCTTCTGGTTTCCGTCCAGCTGAATTTTTCAGTCTGGCTCTACCCTTTCATAGTGTGTCCTACACATGGCTAGTGTGAAAGAACAATTTCCAAACAGTAATTAGCTTTCAAAATAATATTTCTTGTTCATTTGTGAATTTAGGTTTTTATAAAAGTTTATACTAATTACATTAAAAGATTAAATCACCTTAGGGATAACTGCATAATACTTTTTGAGAGTTCATGTCGATAATGTCACCCAATTATCGGAAGGCACGACCAACTGACGGCTGAGTGGCGGGAAGCATTCGGACACGCCTACCCATTTTTCTTGTAGCGCTAACGAGGGGATGGTTGGAAAAACCTCACTGGCCATCTCTTTCCCCTCCCCCTGCCGTCTGGAACAGTCGGGATGATTCACTGTACCGCGAGACTTCCAGAAAGAGCGATCTCCCTCTAAAAGGCCTGCAGTGGGCGAATCAAGTCAGTTCTTGTCGAGCAGCGTGAGGAGCGCCGTGCTGGTGAACGGACTGGAAGACTGTGTACGTGTATCAGAGGAATTGTACGTAATTGTGAGTGTAGAATGGACCTGTGACAGACGAACTGGCGAACTGTAATTGTGTGCGCTACGTAATTCTGTGTAATCGGCAAGTGCTCCAACTGTAATTCGGTGGAAATAAAGAACATTTTGAGTTTGTGTAATTGGACTTTTAATTTCACGAACCCACAAAGTCACAATAAAGGTGATTGTGACCTCGATGTTGGATTAAATTTAGTTCTGGGTGCAGGTGCTCAATAACTAAAAAACGCAATCCATGTAGTTGAATAATACTATAGTAAACCAATGTTTTGGAAAAAAGAATAGAGTCGAAAAATTGGGCAAAAAATAAAGGAGCTTAATCCGATAAGTTTTTCCTTATATTAATAACAGCAGAGAAATCCATAATCAGCGTATATTGAGAAAACTATTTCCGAAGTCGTATTCTGTAGCAGTTGTTTTTAATCCTGCCTCGGAAGGGAAAGATTGTATGGTGTCTGGAATTTAAAATTATTCTGAATCATGTTTAAGGTATTAATATGTTTAAATTAAGTTTATAAAGTGAAGTTCCATCATTAAAAAGTAAATAAGACGCTTGTATTGGTTGCTACATATGAGTAGCCAAGAAGAAATGTGTAGTTAGCATGGTAAATGAAAAAATCAATAATCCTCCTCGGTAAAGAAACGACTGAGAAGAAGTTCGAACTTTATAGAAGATGGAAGTACGAGTCTACAAGGAGCTGGAGCCGTGAGGGACGCTATTACGCGAGATCCGGCAGTGCTGGCGTGCACCTTGGCTTCACCCCTTCAAATACTCATCAAAATAAACCCCTTGCAACCATTAGTCTTGTATGGGCAGCCGTTTGCGATGGAGCTTCCTATCACTTCCGCCGCCAAGTGCGAGTTGCATGCAGTAACCGTCTTTTTTGAGTGCCCAGGCTACTAGCACAACTGAAATTCATCGTCGGTTATGGGAAGTCTATGGGTCACAGTGTATGGACATCAAAAATGTGCGAAAGTGGGTCAGAGAGTTCAAAGACGGACGTACAGATGTCCATGACGAAGAACAGCGTTCTGGTCGGCCTTCGGTTTCAGCCGAAACAATTGCAAAAGTGAAGAAAGAAATTCTTAAAGTTCGGCGTGTGGCAGTTCGTGAGCTGTGCGAACTTATCCCTGAACTCACCACATAGGGGAGGGGATCCGTCCCTTTCAACTGCCGTGGTGCGAGCGCTGCGGACCCTTAGCACTCGTGGTACCTTTGACGTTACTAGAGGAACCTCGGGCCGAACATTCGAGCCCCTTCCTTTGGGAGTTGTTGGGATTGGGTCGGTCTCGAGGGGGCAGTGTGTTCCCGATACCCGTGGGAATCGGGTACGTCTTCGGACGGGGTTGACGGAAGCCATTAATTCTCCCGGGTACTAGCCTGCAAAGCTAGTAGAAGGTGTGCTAGATCACCAGGCGGCCCCACCGAAGTCATATTGGTAGCCTTCACCTTTGGTGTAGGCGCGCGTAAGTGGCGTATCCACTTCCATCCCGTCTTGTGTCCTTGGACCAAATGGGGGGGCCTGTTAGTCTCTAGGTCTTGCCCTATGGAAAGCCCCACGGAGAATACGCCGGGCGCCCTTTGGGACAGCTCGGATAACTCCTTGGTTGAAGGAGGCCCGGGTCCTTGGTCCTACGGGTCCAGGACTAATGGGAGTAGGTCCTCTGTCCTCAATATTCCTGAACTCAGTAAGACTACGATTGACAAGAGTTTGACCGAACATTTGCATTATCGCAAGGTGTGTGCGAGGTGGGTCCCCAAAATGCTCACCGAAGACCATAAACGGCTGATCTCCTGGCCCAGTTCCGATGGGACATCCTCATCCATCCCCCCTACAGTCCAGACTTAGCACCTGGTGACTATCATCTGTTTCCTGAGTTGAAGTCACACCTGGCTGGAACAAAATTCCAGACAGACAACGATTTGAAAAACGAGGTTGAGCGCAACTTAGCGGGAGAGTGCTATAACAAGGGTATACAAAAACTGCCACAGAGCATGCAAAAGTGCATCGATGGCAATGGTGATTACGTTGAAAAGTAGCCGTAAGTTCCACCTTTCCATCAATGTAACATTCAGTGACAATAAACATTTATTTTTATATTAAATAAAATTGGAGACCTTATTTTACGCACACGCCTTGTAAATCAGAATCGATCTGATAGGAATGTGTTAATTAAATGAATTTAAGTAAGTATTTTTGTTAGAAGTTATCAGTTTAAACAAAGAGTACAAGTTTGAACGCTGCAGAAGATGGGTGTAAAGGAATGTGATATAGAGTTTCATCGTGTAAGATATAACGATTTTTAATTTGAAATTTTAAAGCACATGACGCTTCAAAAGTGGTTCATTGAATTATCTTGCAACATGTTTTGTTCACTTTAAAAATAAATAAAAAGTCAGCATATTTATAAAGAAATTAAATAGTTTATTTCATTTTGGCATATCATTTTCGAGAATTTGAAGAAAGATACCCTTCCGAGACCACGCTTGGGCATAAGTAGATATGTTCTTGCTGAGAAATAATCTTTTAAAGTAACTCAAAACAAATTCAACGAATTTAATGTCAGGAAGGCACGTTGGCCATGGTAGCTCAAGGGATTAGAGCGACTGGACGGAAACCAGGAGATCCGTGGTTCAAATCCCGGCCATGGCATTGAATTTTTCAGTTGGCTCTAATTAATTTAAAAAAATCGCCCATATACCAGAGTAATTTATTTAAAAGTATTAATTCTTTAAGGATTAATTCCTCAATATAAATTTACATTAAAATAATTAGCGATAAAAATCCTGGTAATTAAGTACTTACGTTATTAAGTCCCCACAAGCGGTTGTCTCAAATATGAGAACCCTAAGTGGTCTACCGGGAAATATAATAAGTCAATTGGAGAATTTAATGTCAGGAAGGCACGTTGGCCATGGTAGCTCTAGGGATTAGAGCGACTGGACGGAAACCACTAGATCCGTGGTTCAAATCCCGGCCATGGTATTGAATTTTTCAGTTGGCTCTAAATAATTAAAAAAAATTCAACGATTTTAAGAAAAGAACATTCACCAAACTTTTTTCAAATTTCGTCATAACTTGACGATACACGAAATCCCACACAAGAATTTCTTCTTCAACTCTCATAACTTAAAAAGTGCATCTTAAAGGAACGAGGAAAAATATTACAATCGAGAAAAATGCCACGGATAATTTACTCATACACATTTACCTGAAATTCTACATATCTGTTTTTGTATATGTGCAGATAATTTTGTAAAAATACTTCTAGAATATATGGAAAGAAATACTTGATGCATTATATTTAACGTATTTTATCAGCTCAACAAAACCTGATACATAACCTTATTCTAATATATACCAATATATCCACTTTTATGTGTGTCTAATTACTTTAACTGCAACAGGAGTGGGAGTATACAGTTTGCTTTAACTTTGCCTTTGCAAATATTTAGAGACTTGGTTATTATATTGATTGCTGTTTATTTGCATTACTATTTGCAAATAATAATGATATTCTATTGATAAATGTATGAATATTTGAACATTCAAACCGAAAAGAAATATATCGATACAAAAGTTTTTGTAAATGTAATCACTTTGCGTGTTTTGTCGAGATCTTTAGTTATGTATTAAGAGTTTATCAATGTGTAACGATTTACCAGTTACGTAAAAATCAATCACAATGAAAAGGACTTCAGACATTACTCATATAAAATTAATATGTAATTTCATTTTTGATGAAAATATATTAAACTGAAGATATTTATAGTTTATGCGTACTAAGAAGTGACATTTATCAGGTCGAGAATGCATATTGGGAATAGAGGCCTGATGGGTAGAGGATTCCTAAGCATTCTAAATGTGACAAGTAACGTATATTTCCTGGTTAGCCAATTACTTTTTGCAGTACTGAATGAAAACCGTAAAAAGCAATGACAAATGAAAATTGCTACTATTCTGTTGGGCATTACTCATTTCCTATAGGTACTGCATTATCCATTGTAACCGCAGTGTCAGGCAGCGATTAGGAGACGGCGAATTAATCGAAACTAGATATTTAAAAAAGAAGATAAATTAATAAAAATGGTTTGTTAAGCTAATATAAAAGGTTGTTATAATATGAAATTAGAATGGATAGAGTAATGATTAAAATAGCAGTTGCCTTAAAGAATAAGAAGGGAAGAATATAATTTAATATAGCATACATACTAACATCCAGGCAAGGAGAAGAAAATATTCTTGTAAAAATCTGTACATTTCGGAGAGACAGGAAGGAAGGGCCGTTATCTTCTTTGTGCTAGTAAAAGATCAATGTCTGAGAACTATTATATACTTTCAGCCAGGAATGTGTTGGGACAAAAAGGGATTCAAAATTCAGTTGAGCATGAACGCTAAAGAGATTTACTTCACTGATTTGATAACGATGTATACCGTTACAAACAACTCAGGGTAGGCGTTTCCCAACTCAGGGTGGGCTGAACGTCAATGAGTTAGATGAGTTCTGCAAACCAATGCGAAAATTCTAAATAAATGAGAAACGAATAATGTAACATTTGAGAAGGGTGAGCTAGTTTGGTCATGTGATAAAGTTAGAGAGGGGGTCAGAATAAGGTTCGAACTGAATCGTGAATAAAGAAAAATTTACTTAAAAGGTGATACTACGACAGGAAGAACGTGTTCATGCGCGTTAAGAAGAGAAGCGAAGGTTTATAAGTCTGAAATGTAGGGAAGTTAAGAATAGCGCAACCAGCGTAAGTGGAAGCAGCATTAGAAGTTTATTAGAGCAAAGTAGTCGCCGTATAAAGAAGAAATAGAAACCGCGCGGAAGTAACTTTAAACAAGTAATCCAGGGTTTCAAGTAAAATTGAATTTATGTTAGGAATTTTACTAACAGGTAGTCAGCGATCCAAGTCGATAAGCAAATTTAGTAGGAATTAAACCAAATAATTCTGCAACAAACAAAGTATTATTAATACGGCTGCGTAGCCAACAACCACCAAAATCCATTTCCTACAACCATTCACCTGAGGATAAGAGAACTAATAGCTCCAATTAGAACCCAATGAATTTAACACTGGGGGGGGGGGGTTAATGACATTAAATGCTTTTGTATTTTATGTAACTTTTGTATCAGCTGATGATAAGAACAAAAGCTCTTGAAACATCTCCTGTGAATAAACAGTGTGAATGAAGCAATGTGTCAATATCTTCTCGATTCACTTTTGTACTGTTAATGACCTGTTTCAATTGCTATGGAATTTGAAAAATGTAATGTAAATTTAGCTGACACAGACAAATATGTGCTCACAGAGATTAACTTAAAAATCAAGCATTGAAAAAAGTAAAACGTTAGAATGCTTTACAAGAAAATAAAATATTTGAAAATATTTCGATGTAAAGAATAGTTTGCGGGGGGATTATTTTGAAAACTGTAGTGTCGTGTCCTTGGAAAATACTAAGTCCAGTAATTAAATCAATGTTCAATTATCTGTTCTATTCCCACATTGTAGTTACCCAAACGCTTCTAAAATGCCTTTTTGAATTCAGGGGATATCAACACCTATATTTCCAGTGAAAGCTAGGTATCGAATTTTTATGTGGAATGCAATACTATTTACGTGGTAGAGAACAATCACGAAAAACCTCCAATGCACTACCTCAGTCTTTACTCAAGACTGTATAAGTCACGTAACTATCTTTCTTTCCCTCCGATAGCAAAATACTTTCACGAAAACTTCTCTCCAGTATCAAAAGTATTAAGCTCAAAGGCCTCAGTAGTAACTTTAGCATGTTTAACTTTGGACTGTGGGAGCCATGCGGAAGAAGAACGCCGGAAAGTAGGGGAACGCCGAGAAGAAAAAAAACAACCCAGCCGGGCAGCGAAGCAGCAGCCACCGCAGCCTTCATCTGCCAGCTCTTCACCTGCTAGCTCTCGGACGCAGTCTCCCGCCTCTCTGCCGGTACCGGCGGAAGAGGGGGAGCCGCTCGCTGAGCTCAGGGTAAAGTTTTGAGCCAGTGCCTCCCATTGGAGGCCCAGCACAGAGTCACCACCGGACACCGCTCGCACGCCAAGCTCGCCGCAGCCACGCCACGCTCTCGAGCCCACTCGGCCCGCACAGACTCCACGCAGCAGGAAGTGCCTGCGGCTCTTGTTGCAGCACGAACCAGCCAGCAATCTTCGCACGCCGCCGCTGCATGCCTTCCCAAGCAGCGAACATACGCTGAAGCTCCCACCGCTCCTCTAGCCGCCGGGTCAGCCCGATTCCCACCCAGGGAGCCCACCGCAGTCTTCGCCCAAGGCCATTCAGCATCACACACAGCAGTCATCCGCGGGGCACCACGGGACCTGCCCACACGCTTCATCCTAGCCACTGCACAACAAGCTGGCCTTCCACAATAAGGGCCTCCAAGATCTCCTCTCGCCTCGGACCTTCCAATCTGGTCCGTCTTCAGCTCGCCGACGTCGCCGAACACGAAGCTGCCTTGAGGACGGGCCTGCCCTTGTTAGGGCGGTGTCTCCGAATTGAGGCTAGCAGAGCGTCTCGACACATACCATGACGATGCTGTGGCTACGGCTACGACACCACTTCCTGCGCTGCACCTCCCAGATGTCACAACTGCGGCGCACTGTGTCTCATATCGCAGTACACCAGACACGACCTCCGCTTTGGACGCCGGTACTGCGCCACCTGCGATGGCTTTGGCCACTTCACGGGCCAGGCGCAGTACCCTCTTTATCCACGCAGCTCCACGGTAAGGACACCTCATACAGCACAGCAGCCCACAGCAGTAACATCAGCCACCACCGCCGTCAGTGAGGACCTGAGAGCTAGCCTTCAGAACCTCCAACATGAGACGCAGAGTATCAGCGTGCGCCTAGCCACGTTTGAAGTCAAGATCGCCGTATCTGCCTCCACAGACAGCCTACAACACCTCTACGCCGAAGTCCGTAACATAACACCACGTATCACAACGCTCGAAGACTTCGTCAAGACTATGACAGCCAAGAATCACCGTGCCATCCAGGACCAACTTACATCAATAGTACCATGCATCACAGCACTTGACGACTCAATCAAAACCACAACAGCCGAATCACACCGCACCGTACATGACCAACTGACATCCACACCAACAGGAATCAGCAACATTGTGCTTCGCCTCGACAAGCACCTGGAACTCACAGCCCCCTGCGAGAACAAGCTGTTCCGCGTAGAAGAATACCACAAGTTAATGGACGGACCACTCGACCACATTTATGTAGAACTCCAATCCCATCTAGGGGAGTTAAGGATGCTCCACGCCGAACGCCAGCGCATCGGTATTGGAATGCCCTCCACACCGAGGCCTGGCCCCCCACGAAAATATCACTAAATAGAACACCCCAGAATGCCTTCTCCTACCACTCACCATTCCGGCCATGCTCGTTGCGCGGACCTGTAAACATGCACGACTCCGTTACAGACAGTAGTAGTATATTCGCCTTAAATAATGAGGGTGCACTTAAGCGGGACCTCCCGAAGGCTGAGATAAAGCTACCCAATCTCCCTCACCTTTTTTCACACCCACTTCCCTTTGTTATTGTTAAAAAAGTAACTTTATCATTTTTTAACGATTTTGAGAAATGTGTTATTTTAAGTGAGTAATGTGGTGTATTACTTACATACTCTTGTCTAAGCACAGTTGGTTTACTTTCCCGTACTAACATGTGAGTCTGTATAACGTGGATGAGCTCGTATTAACGCACATTACTTCCCAAATTTGTTTTATGTTCTAACAAGGCTGTTAATTTAGTAGCTAAGGAAACATCAAAGCGACCCACATAACTTTAACGTTCAATTATTCAACAATTGAGATAGGAACTATGTGTGTAATCCAAATTGACTTCACGGTGCAAACAAAGCCCATTTTACGGCGTTAATGAATATCCTAGGCACACGCTTTGAGCTTATCTTCCGCTAAAAGGAAATAAAGCACGAAGTAAGAGCAACGAATGAGATGCTAGCTGCAGTTCCTTCTTTCCAAGAACATTGACTACTGAGACAGAGGATGTTAAGGTATATGAGTAGATATTTTTACTGGTAACTGAGGACGTGTACTGAACAATGTTGCATCGATATTTTCTTCGTTTGTGAATTTAAAATTTTACTTATTAAAGGTACTATGTTTCCAGATGTGTACTTTCAAGTAGGTATGGTCCACAGCAGCTATACATGTTCATTTTGTCCCAAAGGATGGAGCGGTAACGCAGAGTGGGCTGGAATCGCGATAACGAATAAACTGCTTTCGAGTGCTTTCTGCAACATCAATGACGACACTAGCTAGATCAATAGGCGGTATAAACGTCGAACTAAATCGGATAACCTATATTGAAAGACGTTCATTTTGCGGCAGTTACGACCACGCAAAAAATATCAATTAGCAAACTATTCCATTGGTATCTAGTAGAACTGTTAGACCAAGAGAAAAACCAACTAAAACACATATTTGTGTTTCAAATAGGGAAATTTCTGGAGTCCAGCTAATCAGATGCCGTATCACATTCAGCGTTGCCAGCTTGTTACCCCACTCCTTTTATATTTCTCTCTCTCTCTCTCTCTCTCTCTCTCTCTCTCTCTCTCTCTCTCTCTCTCTCTCTCTCTCTCTCTCTCTCTCTCTCTCTCTCTCTCTCTCTCTCTCTCGCACTCTCATACAACATGCAGGTCTGCTTGGCGCTAGATGTAAGGGTATGCAAATTATATTTTACAAACTGTTACAGTGATGCAGCTGCCAAAATCAAAATCGGAAAAAGCATTTTTGCAAATTATGTATATTTTAAAATACTATAACTATAATTATAGTTTATGAATTACCTGTTATTCTAATCCAATGGAACTGCCAGTGGCTCATCCCTATCGCTGTCAATGTCACTTCCGTTAAGAGACAATTCGTCATTGTCACTGTCTTCATCGTCTGAGTCTTGCAAATTTATAATTATAGATTCCAAAATCTCATTACGTGCTATTTATTTCTTAAAATCGTCTTCTTGAAGGTTTTCTGCATGCCTCACGCAGTTTTCCCAGTCCTGTTGTGTTACCTTGTCAATTTCTTCGTGAACAAGTCGTTCAACGTCCGTCAGTTTAAAAGTATTACTTCTGTTTGCAATCCCCCTTTTTATTTTAGCCCACACAAACTTAATTGGATTATATTGGCAGTGGTAAGGTTGGAGGCGTATTATCTCGTGTCCCGTTTCAGTTGCAAGTTAATCCAGCTGATACACTTTCTCCGTGTTTTTAAACGGAAGTACTCTTTGCAATAACTCATTTCTAGTTTCTGTTACAGAAAAAAAAAAATTGAAGAACGTGTACACCTTAAAAATAATACTTCGAGCCTGACTTGGCGAAACCTGCCTTTTTGACTCACCACTAAATTCACCGCAAGAAGCCATTGCATTATTTAACTCTTACTCTACTGTTGTGTAAAGGACAACTGAATGATATTGATCTGAACTCTCCAGAGGAAATAAACACTTCTTATCCAGCATTCATTCATAAACATAAGCATACAGCATTCCACAGGCTAACAGGAAATGAAGTGTTTGCTCTTTCTCGAATGTAACACCTTGACTTATTCACAGTAATTTTTTTATCCGTCATGTCAGTAGTTAAAATTTCAGTTCTGAGTAATTAAAAGTATGTGTACATACATACACACCAACCACTTTGAACTCACTAGAGTAAATAGAGATTACGAACCATTCACAAACAAAGATATAATGTGACCAGACACGTTCTGCCAGGGCAGCAGGAAACTAATTGTTTCCTCTCGCTCGAATTAGATTATTCAAAGTAACTCTTTTATCACGTTATGTCAAACATTTACGTTTCAGTTCTGAGTAATTACAAATATACGTACACGCATACATGCCAAGTTCATACAGTGCTTACGTCGTGATTTATTGTTATAATACAGGTAATAGTGGTTCATTTATTTGTATTAGAAAAACTATTGGAGCTAAAAATATGAGGTTGTCATGGTTATGTTAGATACATTACTCCTTACCTTCCACATGGATCAGTTTTGGCAAAATCTGAATTTTTGTCTTAGCACGAATAGTATTTCATACAGATTGATTGGTTTGGCGCTCGTCACACACCACTTAGCGGGAATGCAATATGACAACACCGCAGTACTCCGATTGGTTGCTCACCTAGCAGCGCTCAAGGACAAACACCTTCCCATTTGAAATACATTATAACACACATATCTACACTTGTAGTTCTAACATCCTGTATGATCAAGAAAATCCTGCAAATAAAAAATGAAATGAGCTGTATATGAATTGAATGGACATTTGGTTCTTCTGCACTAATGACAACTAACAAGGGAACTATCACTGTGTTCACATGCTCACACCTACGCGCTTGAGAGATTGATGACATCATCTCTGCTACATATGGGGCCAAAAATCGGATGCGGAGTATAGCTGGATGTACCCGAAAATGATTCCAGAATACGTAGGAACACATAGACCACAGAATTGTACGGGAGGGATTGTTTAGCCCTGGCAGGCAGGGGTCTACACATGGCATACGTAAGAAGCGTAAGGAGTGTGAGAAGACGCAGCAAAACCTTTTCCGAAGAAACTTCGCCCGCGCCACTGAAGATGTGCACCGCAGATGCGGACGTAACATATGGACGGTCAGATCACGGCAAAACATTCCGGAAATAATTCTTTGTTAGTATTGACTCCGGCCGTAAGAGCTTACGTTCTCATATACATACGAGAGCTGTTTATTAAAGAATGATCACAATATTTTTTTTTGACAATGTACCTTTCCTCATCCTCATAATTTTGGTGGTCCTTCTCAAAATAGTCTCCTCTGAATGCGATGCACTTGTCCCAGCGTTTCTGCCAGTCTTCAAAGACATGCTGGAAACCGTTTTTTTGAGAGATCCTTCAAAATCGCCTCCGCAGCCTTCACCACTGCTTCTGATGATGGATAATGCCTCCCACGAAGGCGTTTCTTCAAGTTAGGGAATTGAAAAAAGTCACATGGGGCTAAATCCGGACTATAGGAAGGGTGAGAGATGCACTTTACGTTGATTTTTGCAAGATATTCAGCAACAACATTGGCAATATGCGGCCGCGCATTATTGTGGTGCACCATCCAGCCTGCTTCACGGAAATGCGGTCTTTTGCCCCTGATATGGACTTGCAATGTTTTCAGGACATCCCTGTGGTATTGCCCAGTTACTGATGTGTGTGCAGGCACAACATGTTGATAAACCAGTCCATGAATATCAAAGAATGAGATGACCATAACTTTCCCAGCAGAAGCAACCAGTATTGCTTTTTGGGGGTTGGTGATGAAGGAGATTTCCACACTGAGCTTTGCTGTTTGCTCTCAGGATCAAAATTATATAGCCAAACTTCATCAGCAAATATTACGTTTGAAAGAATCTCCGGATCTTCCTCTAACATCAACTTTAACTGCATGTTACCTCCATTACAGCGGTAGGTGATACTGAACATGTCGGAACTTGCCTGGTTCTCACAGGCGGGAGCCAGGAGTACGAACAATGAAACTACTACGGCGTGTTTGTTTCATTTTAAGCTAACAAAATATAATAAGATTGAATTTTAGTGCGAAAAATTACGACCGTAAAAAATGATGATCATTCTTTATTGAACAGCCCTCGTATTTTATTTAAAACTGTTTGAGCCATCATTCAAGAAATATAAAAAAAACAACGAATTTTATTTATGTAAAGTGTAGTTTAATGTGGGAGACTTTATTGCAGATTTTCATCTGGAAAGTTTATTAAGTCTCTGACTCCAAGATGAAATTTCGGTTTGAAATAGAGATCCCAAGGGTTTAACATACATTTGGTGCTTACCAGACTTTACATTTTCCAGTTCTGTTATTCAGAGACAGGCAAACAAAGCCCTTGACCTCAGCGGACATTAAAGCGCATTTTTTTCGATGAAATTTTCATATCGAAATATTGGGTGGAATGTAAGACTTTTATTCCTTGCATACGAAGAGCCAGAGAAAGTGAAAACGAGCAGCCCTAAACGTTCAGACAGTTTCTTAGTCGAAGAACCAAAGTAACGTTAACGTTGAGAAACTCTAATATTTAACACAAGCCTTATTGGAAAACATAACGATCTGTTCTATTTTCTAATGGTTATTTTATTTTATACAAATACAGTCGAATTTACAAAAAGATGAAACAAGTATAAGTTAAACCTTGTAGGCTACTGAGAGAAAACTGGAAATACTCCTGTACTTCATTTGTACTGATATTGTCTTGAATGTACGTGATTAGTTAAAAGTTGGGCGACGCCTAAATAACTTGCAAATCAAGTATTTAAGTAAAAGATGTCGATGTGCAGGCAGAGCCATATACACTGTAAACTCTTGAAATAATGAAGTTTTTAATAATTCTCTCCGGTATTTGCCTTATATGAATGAGAAAAGTCTGAAGGAGGAAAGAAACATGGAAAGAAGGAAAGATGGAAGAAGGAAAGAAAGAAGGAATTCTGAGAGCGAAAAAAAATTATAGAAAGGTAGAAAGAGATAAAGAAAGAAAGAAAAAGAAAGGGAGGAAGGGAGGGAAGAAGGAAGGAAGAAAGATAGATAGAAAGGAAAGAAGAAAAACAGAAAAACGTAGAAAGAAAGAGAGGAATAAAGAGAGAAAGAGAGGGAGGAAGAAGGAAAGAGAGGAAGAAAGAGAGAATGAAAAATAAAATGAAAGACGAAGAAAGAGAGAAAGAAAGATAAAATGAAAGATAAAAAGAAAGGAGAAAAAGAAAGAAAAAAGAAAAAAGAGAAAATATCATTCACAAAGAAGATACTAGTACAATATCGTCTAAAATATAGCCCCAGTCGTAATGACAGACCTATGTAGTTGAATAACCAAAGTAGTTGAGCATTTCCACTACCAGAGAAAGTTAAATTTAGGTGTGGGAATTTGCGCAGTTGAAGTCTGCTACTCTACATTATCAAATCAGGAGCAGTTAAAAACTATTTTAAATTACTGGTCGAATTTGTAGGGTAACTTTATGGACGTGCTTTACGAAACGTTCAGGTTCACGAAGCTTGCATAGAATGGGTCACACCGACGATTTTTTAGAAGACTCCCCAACCGAGAAATTGGGAAGTGAGCGATATATCCGCACAGTGATTGGTGCAGTGCCGAGGTCGTCGGTAAAGTTTCGAAAACATAGATTCACAAATATCAGGGTACACAGAATAACAACATAGTAACTACGAAATGAAGAAAACATACAGTAAGACAACTAGGAATACTTGCACCTCTAATGTGCATGCCTATGTATAATTTATGTGCGTCATTTCATAATAAAGTATTGTAAGATAATCCTGGTTACTTTTTGACATGTATCATAATGAACCTTCCAGTTTCTCTTGGATTTCTGCTCACCTGCCCATGTTTAGGCGTGGTGCTGTATTGCTAGGTTTATATTACCACAACAATGTGCTGCAATTATTTATAACTTGGGTACTCCGAAACCAAGAAAAAGGATATGAATTTTGTTTTCCAGTGTGTTGACATAACACAGTTTTATACGAGGGGGGACCCAAAAGAAACCAGATTGTTGTCGTAAAAATTTTATTGATGAACCTCTTTACAAAACTGCTTCAGTCACCTTCAAAATACTCTCCATTACATGCGATGCACTTGTCAAGTCCTTTTTCCCACTGTTGGGAGCATGTTTGGAACTCTTCAAGTTTGATATTGTCCAGTGCCCTTTGTGAAGCTGTTTCTACCGCCACCACATCGTCGTAACGCTCCCCTTTTAGCGTCTTTTACATTCGTGTAAATAGGAAAAAGTCGCACGGGGCTAGGTCCGGTGAATACGGAGCGTGGGGAACGACAGACCACCTCTGATATGCCAAATAGTGGGTCATTTGTAAGGCCGTGTGTGCTGGAGCGTTGTCGTGATGCAGAAAGCAGTCACCTGATCGCCAAAGTTCCGGGCGTTTATTCCTCACATCCTCTCGCAGACGCCTTAAAACATCCAAGTAAAAGTGCTGGTTAACAGTCTGGCCAGGGGGTACGAATTCCCGATGCACAATTCCACGAACATTAAAAAAGACAATGATCATCGTCTTCACATTTGACCTCACTTGCCTTGCTTTTTTTGGTCTGGGAGAGTTGGGAGTCCTCCACTGGCTCGACGCTTGCTTGGTTTCTTGGTCATACCCGTAGCACCAACTGTCATTCCCTGTAATGACTTTGTTCAAGAAGTTTGGATCACGTGCAATCTCTGTTTTCAAGTGTTGACACACATTCATGCGGATGGTTTTGTGCTCCTGTGTGAGAAGGTGCAGAACAAATTTAGCAGCAACACGTCTCATGTGCAAATCCTCCCTCAAATCCGCTGGCAGGAGCTTCAACTGGTTCCTGTCACTGCTGAAATTTGGTCGATCGTTTGGCGACGATCCTCGTTGAGCTTTTGGCGGACCTTTTCAATGTTCTCATTTCGCGATGTTGAAGGGCGTCCAAAATGAGCTTGGTCTTCAACACACATCTCACCACGTTCAAAGCCCCGAAGCCAATCAAAAACCTGTGTGCGGCTCATAGCGTCCTCCTGGAAAGCTTCTTGAAGCATTTGGTGTGTCTCCGTTGCAGGTTTTTTAAAGCAGGAAACAAAATTTCACACACACTCTTGGTTCTTTTAAACTTTCCATAACGACTTCGCAGAAGTAACCCGCCAACAGTAAAGGAAACACAATACCACACTTGCACGTTCAGGTCTACACTGACGCCGTCTGCACAGCTGTTTCATGAAGGTGCCTACTAACAACATATAGCGTGTGAACCCTGCACTACGTCTACGAGTGGCTGCGCCCTCGGAGTCCGGTTTCTTTTGGTTCCCCCCTGGTATATCTAAACAGGAAATTCACCTTGAACTTCAATTAGTATTCCATATTGTCGGTAACAGTAACAGTTTGTTTAATGGATTATTATACTTCAGAACGCTCGAAACTTTATTTTGTCCTCGTGGCCAAATTCATAGACATTTGTTTTCATTCTTTACTAATTGAAATACGAGATTTATTGGTATATTGTCCTTTTTTGTTTATTTTGAAACAAATGTATGCTACTGTTATATCTGCTTTTCATCAGGAGTTTTTAAATTTATTTTCTGAACCTGATAACTAGAGCCCGGATTTCTAAGCCTATAAATGCTTTTTTGCTCAAATATGGGGTTTGTGTACCTATTTTATGCCTTTTAATTCAAATAGCCTATTTTATCCAAATTTTCACTCCTAGTCGTCACTTTATCATTCAGACGGTTTACATTGCCATTAGGAGCCGATTTAAAGACGTGGATATTCTTTTCTAGCGTAAAGAAGGTGTACTCTCACCGATTAGAGTCACAAAAATTTCATAAAGTTCATCCAAATTTGTCTTTAACTCATTTAACCCCTGATGGGGTTCTTGTTTAATCGCTGTGTGTCACTACGCAGAGCATACAACGGTGTTGTACTCGTTAGATGCAGAAGATGCAAGCAGCATTGCCACTGCACAGGAATGTTGAGCTAATATTGGCATTCAAGTTAGATAGAGTTCATCAATAACCGTTTCTCCAAAATACCTGCTATTAAAACACAGTTGGAAGCTCGAAATAATACCTTGAAACCCTTACTTTCTTTGATAGAAGAAATTTCAGTAAAGTTGTCTTCAGAGACTCACGGTGTTGTTAAAATTGTCCTTGAGAAACTCAGTAAGATATTAATGAAAAACCCTGGTTACGAAACACTGAGTAAAATTTCCAAAGGCTTTCTGGCACAGAACCATATATCGAAGGGGAATTCACTCCATATGAACTATGGTGCTTTGCACATGTTCAGTAACCTCATGTGACCTTGAGAGATCCTTTGCGATTACCCTCCTCGTGTACTGTAACAAGCTTCCGTAAGCAAACAATTCTACGAAACCATGTGTTTATGATTAAACTTTTATTTTTATTTTATTATTTTAGTACTTATTTGCTTCATTTTTCGGGCATATTTGCTTTCCTATTTCACCATTTGATTGTGCTTACAAATTTGGCCTCTACTAATATTCATCCATTGTAATAGCCCGTTTGTTTTGATGAGAGTTCACTGAGTGAAGTGTAAAAAGATTTTCCACATCTGAATGTGTTGGGGGATCTGATATCTCTTTAAAGATTCGAAGCCAGTATCTTTTGAATTTGAAACAAACACGTTACCTCCACACCATAGAGTTTGGCATGCATCGTACTCAAAGATCAAAGACTTGTTTTCACATCGTGAAGTTCGCCCCCCCCCCCCCCCCTAATGGTGCAGTCTTTTAAATTTTGCAAAAAACGCTAAAATGCCACTCGAAGTGAGAAATGCTTGAACAAATTCACCTGACACCAATCAACGATTTAGCTGCCAATCCTCAAATACTACATTGTTACATGGCGCTGGATAAACGTCAGAAAAGTGATATCATAATCTCTGTTTCATATAACCTTGCCCCGCTGATATGTATCACTCCGCGTGCAACTACCTTCCCCCTCACCCTCATTAGCTAATGCTTTCACGCCATAGGCCATAGGCGGTGCCTTCCCGTCACATTGAAACCTGTAGTAAACGCCATAATAATTGCCGGGAAGATAGATAAAAATCATACAAATAAGAATATGAAGGCATGCAAAAATAATGAAGTTTCTAATGAAACTGAGCAGGTTGAAACTGAATGAATGAGCAGTGAAACTGATACAAGTTTATAATGAAAGGCCTTCGGCCTTTTCCACTGGGATTTTTTAAAACCAGCACACATACCTTGCAAAAATGCTTGTCTTTCTAGTCTTAAAAGTCGTTTCACGCCGTAATTGTCGTGTGTCTTTCATTCACCCAAGTCTCGTCAAGGTAGTATATTTTGCGATTTGTATCTCGGTACAGTCTGATTGTCCTTAAATAACGTCTTCGCCACACAGCAGTATCGCCCCTGGAGTGGTAAGTTTTCCTGTTGTCTCGATTTCATTTCGCGATGTTCCTACGCATCTAACACACCTGTAAGTTCAGAGCACAGCTGTTCGATTTCTCTCACGACAAAGACGGATTCTTCTCTGTGAGTGCATTAAACACATGCACCACAATTCTTTTTTCGCCGCTTTGTAAAGTTTTTCCCTTGCGATGCTTCAGCGAAAAACTGGCGGTAGACGCTGCCATTATACATATAACAAGTGCACGCGCAATAAACGATCAACTGTCGCACTCGGCACAACACACCTTCTAATGGCAATATATGACTAATCCAGTTCAAAACAAGGTCAGTGATAAGTCATATAAACAAATATGTCATCACTACCGCTAAATCACGTGCTTTCGTGCCATGTGCTTGAGAGCAAAGGAACCTCCTCTTTACTTCGTTTAAGAATTAACATGCATTTCAGATAAATCAACTCTGTTGCGTAATATAATTAATTAAAACAGTTACGAAGATATAAATTTGACAATTCTCTTCCAGCTTATAAAGATATATCACCATTAAATAACGAACTAATTTTTACCGCACAACAGTCTTTACTGCAATAGCAGTCAATGAGAGGTGATAAGGGGCAAGCAAGAGATACGGGGCAAGCTTATGTGAAACAAGGATTAGATTAGATAGTGCAGACACGAAATGGACAGCCTTTATAAATTATTGTTCCATTTATACTCTATCTTTAACTGCAATGGTCACTTCGTCACATTGCCTATTGACAATTCAAACATTCACACCCTTTCACATCCTTCTCTGAGGAGGATAGGGAGTAATCTTATTACAGAATCATTTTCACAACACCAGCTGGGAGACTCGCACAACAGGCAGATACTGAGCTATAGGGCAACCGAAATTTATATTAACAAATATTTCGAACTTGAATAATATAGTCAAAATTATGTTTTGAAACATTTTGTTCAAACATGAAGAGGTCCGTGGAAAAGGATGGAAAAAAATATTAGTGGCCACTGTGTCAATAACGAATACAACTAAAATGAGCTAACGTTTGGGATATTCTGTCTGCAATGAAAATGAATATAGTTTTAAATCACCAAACATTTTTCTAACAATGTACACTTCTTATTGTACAAACTGCTTCATATTGACTTATTTGGTAAGATTCAGGTTCACTAAATCACAGTGTGAATCCCTATTACGCAATAGCAGCAATAAGGATACTCCGTGAATCCTGCATAAAAGCAATCACACATGCAGTGGTCATTAACGAAGACAGACATGATGTAACACAAGGAAACATATAAAGCGTGAGACACAAACACTGCTATGATTATTCTCGAAGGCTATCACCACAGAGAAACCTCATTGTGAATTCACAAGACTTCCTCTACCAATCTTGTACAAACTAATGTTGATAAAACGCATTTTCCTCGCTGATTGTTAATTCAGACAAATTTTCATGTTAGATTTACACATTTTGTTGGACAATACATTGGATAAAGTGATAGATTATTTTGAAAAGCTTGGCACTTTGAGATGACTTTGAAATGCCATGCACCTTGTATGACGATAAGAGAGACAGAGTGGAAGGAGGAGAGGGTGGGAGATTGGGAGGGAAAAAGGGAAGAAGGGAGAGAGGGAGGAAGAGAGGGAGGGAGGAAGGGAGGGAGAAAAGAATAGCAGGGACTTTTTTGATAAAATTACAACTCAATTACCTACTTCTGATAATAAAATGTTAATTAAATTATAAAAACTTCATGAATAAATTTATTTATTAATCGAAAAGAAAAAAGGTAATTCAATTCAAATTATATATTACTGTATGCTTGAATGAGATCTTCATATTTTTGCACTATGATTCAGTCTATCTTTTACAGTACATCACTTTTACAAAAGGCATTCTGATTAGTGAAGAGGACTTCAAGGGTTTCCAAAACATTCAAGTTATACTTAATTTGCGATCCAAATATCTTTAATCTAGGGATGGGTTCTCGAAACATGCGATTCCTTATACTAGCGATAATTTCATGATATCGACGTCGAATGATACTTAACAAAATTCGCTCCATACTTCGGTGTGATTCTGCAATTTTTATTTTATTTTAAAATCACAGTATATTGTTGCCGAAGTAGAACATTGCAAAGCCCGAGAAACTGCCAGGTTACCAGTTGCCAAGAAGAAATCACTACCTATACATATCTCAATGACGATTTTTCACCTCCTGTTTCTACTGCACTGGATTACTGGAAAACAAATTCAAAATTTCGAGAACCAAAAAGGAGGCCGTTAAATATTTGTGTGTTCCACCTGCAACAGTTTTCTCTGAAAGACTATTTAGCACAGCAGGACTCATGTGTCACAAAAAAGTACACTTGACCTCGAAAGAGTGAAAAAAACAACCTAAGGATGGACTGTTTTGCTTTAAAATGTATAACGTAGAGTTCAACAAAAGAACACTAACGGTTTTAAGTTTTGTCTCATTAAATTTGTGCACCCATTTAATTTATTGGTCTTAGACAATCCTCCCAACATTCTATTCTGTATTGAAACTAGAAGCAGAAAGATACGGTATCGAGTACCGATAAAACCAGGTATAGATCCATCCCTACTTAAAACTATGAAACTTGAATCTAAACAATGAGGTGTTCTTAAAAAAAAAATTGCATGATAGTTTCGAGTGAAGAGATTTTCCTTGAAGATCTTAGTGCTGCATCTTTAGAAGAAGTTAATTATCATATTAAGTGATTAACAGTCTCTTAGTCTGTTAAACACTTGATAAATTTTAAAGTTTATGTATTAAAATTCTTTTGAACTAACAAAAAAGATTAATAGTGTTGTATTATCTAAAACTGATAAACTTATTTCTTTTGATGTAACTGCCTTATTTCCTAGTATTCCTAGAGAAAAACTTTAAATGTATTTTAAAAAGTGGTTGAATTCAATGAATTTACATAAGGACTTAATAGTTGATTTTGTTAAACTTACTGATTTTTGTTTGGATCAAATTTTTTTTACTTTTAAATGGTGAATATTTTCAACAAATTTATGGCTTAGCAATGTGTAATCCTCTTTTACATTTTCTTGCTGATATTTTTATGAGCTTTTTCGAAATTCAAGTCACTAAAGTTTTTCTTTGATTTTTAAAACATGGTATAGATATGTTGATGATATTTTTGCTTTTGTTCCTGAAAAAAAATTAACGATGCTTTAAAATTACTAAATTTACAACATAAAGCTATAAAATTTACATTAGAAACTGAAATTAATGGATTTCTTCCTTTTCTAGATTTGAAAATAATAAGAAATAATAACAAATTAGATTTTGTTATTTATAGGGAATCTACTCATATTGATAATTACATAAAAAATAACAGTTTTAATCCTTTTTCACATGAATTTGCTGTTTTTAATATTTTGATTTATAGATTAATAAATATAACTCCGAATAAAGAAGAATTTAATAAAGAATATAAACATATTATTAATACTGCTTTAATTAATGGTTATAATAAAGATTTTATACAAAAGAAGATTGAAAAATTTAAATATCAAAAAACTGTAATATTTCTGATCCTAAAAATATAAAAGATTATTCTAATTTTAAAAAATTTACTTACCATCCTTGGTTTAATAAACATTTTGAATTTTTTTTAAAGAAGTTGGTATAACTTAAGTTCCTCAAAATAAATATAGTATTAAAACTTTATTACAATTTTCTAAAAAAGATAAAATTCCTAATAATAAAAAATCTGGTATTTATCAATTTAATTGTTTGGATTGTGATCAGGTTAATATTGGAAAGACGAAACGTAGTTTGGAAACCAGAAAGAAAGAACAGTTTCGTAACATTAAATATAAACAAATTGATAAATCGGCCGTAGCAGATCATTTTTGGTCATTTAACCATGGAATAAATCCCGAAGTTAGATTATTAAAACAATTAAATGGTTCCATAGAGTTAATACGTGAGAAAAATATTTAATTTAAAAAATAAACATCGCGTAATGAACTTTTTAGTTTTGTTTCGTCTTCAGATGTTGGTAATGCGTAACATAACAAAAGAAAGTAACATCGTAACTGAGTTCGGAGTTGGGTATTAACTGATGATGGAAGCAAGATGCTTTTGAAATCGATATTATAAAGAAGAAGGAAGTATTAACATGAACTTCTTAAGTTAAGTGAAGATTCTTTTACAAGTATTTTTATTTGTTTAAGACTCTTAGTGTTTACTTATTCGGCATATATGTAGAACAACAAAGTCAGACAACACAGACATGTAATATTTTTGTAAAAAGGCATCCTTTACTTGCCATAACTAAGTAGCAATAAAAGAAAATCAATGCAATTTGGGTATTATTATCTCAGTTGAAAACATATTTCTGTCAAGTAGTATAAACCTGACCGCTCACCGGATAAGTGGATGCCATTTCATTGATCAACAATGTGCACCAACACTTATTGTAGGAACGAGAAATGACAAAACAATGAGGGAAATCCCAGAAGAATAAATTATATTTGTTTCCAGAACTGACCTAGGTCAACCAATGTACGTTCTTAATTTAAAGTGACAGGGAAAACTAGATTAGCATTTACAATTACTATTAATAAGTCCCAAGGACAGTCTTTCGATAAACTTCGCGTCTCTCTTTTCTAGTATGACAGTTATATGATGTAATCAGCTGTATCCTTTCATTAGTGCTGATTCCTCCACAAACAGTGATAAGTTACAATCAACAAACCACTTCATATTTAATAAAGATATGTACTTTCATACTTGCCAGCACATTTCCTGCATTCAAATCTATAATAACTTCACACTTATAAATCAACTAAGCACGTGACTTCGTTTAACTCTTTGGCGTTACGCAGGACACAAAGCATATCTTAAATAAAGACCTAGGTGTACATTTTACAACAAACCTCAGGTTCAATAGACATATTGAACTAACCATTGCAAAGTCGTTAAGATGTTTAGGCTTCATTGTTCGAAATTCTTATTTATTTAAAGAAAAAAAATTAGACTTTATAACTCATTTGTTAGACAAATTCTCGAATTTTTATCTGTTATTTCAAAGGCTAAGACGATAAAGCATGCCAGTATAGTAAAAATGATACACAAAAAGTTTTAAAAATACATTCGGTTTAAAATAACTGGATATTAACTTAGACATGCAAATTATGAAACCTTTTTAAAAATATACGAGGGCTGTTCAGTAAAGAATGATCACAATCTTTTTTTTTAAAACGTACCTTTACTCATCCTGATAATTTTGATGGTCCTTCTCAAAATAGTCTCCCTGAATGCGATGCACTTGTCCCAGCGTTTCTGTCAGTCTTCAAAGACATGCTGGAAACCATTTTTAAGAGATCCTTCAAAATCGCTTCCGCAGCCTTCACCACTGCTTCTGATGATGGATAATGTCTCCCACGAATGCGTTTCTTCAAGTTAGGGAATAGAAAAAGTCACATGGGGCTAAATCCGGACTATAGGGAGGGTAAGGGATGCACTTCGCGTTGATTTTTGCAAGATATTAAGCAACAACATTGGCAATATGCGGCCGCGCATTATCGTGGTGCAGCATCCAGCCTGCTTCACGAAAATGTGGTCTTTTGCACGAGATATGGACTTGCAATGTTTTCAGGACATCCCTGTAGTATTGTCCAGTTACTGATGTGTGTGCAGGTACAACATGCTGATAAACCATTCCATGAATATCAAAGAATGAGATGACCATAACTTTACTAGCAGAAGCAACCACTTTTGCTTTTTTGGGGGTTGGTGACGAAGGAGATTTCCACACTGTGCTTTGCTGTTTGCTCTCAAGATCAAAATGATGTAGCCAAGTTTCATCAGCAGTGATTACGTTTGAAAGAAACTCCGGATCTTCCTCTAACATCAACTTTAACTGCGTGTTACCTCCATTGCAGCGGTAGGCGGTACTGAACATGTCTGAACTTGCCTGGTTCTCACAGGCGGGAACCAGGAGTACCAACAATGAAACTACTACGTCGTGTTTGTTTCACATTAAGCTAACAGAATATAATAAGATTGAATTTAAGTGCCAAAAATTTATGACCATAACAAAATTATGATCATTCTTTATTGAACAGCCCTCGTATATATTTATAGAAGTACATTTCAGAAGAGACACTGTGGGATTAATATTTCTTCATAAGGTACTCATACATTCGATTATTTATGATATTAATATTACTGCAAATATGTTATTTTTTGTACCCAGTAAAATAAGCAGATTCAAGAAGCCTTTTCTTCATCCTCAGAACAAATACAGAAATTCCTAACAATTACCATTGCACAGCATGATGTATTTATATAACGAACTTTGCGAAATACTTTTTAAACATATGACTATTTTACTTTACCCTATTTTAACGTTATAACTAGAACTATAATTTATTTATATAGGTTTTTGGATGAATAGTCTGTAGACGAGACACCAGAGGAGATTATTTAAATGTAACAATCAAAGTTTATTTAGTTGAATGCGGTACTTCGTTTATGTGAAGCACTTAAAGAAATCAAGAAATAAATCGTTAAAGAAATTGTGAAGAAAATAAGGTTTCTCTTCTTCCTTTATATTAATTCCATCATCTTTAACAGGGCCCTGCGAAAGGCCCGCCATATAACCTCTATCAAGTGCAACACTCACGTTCTAAGTCAGTAGCAAACGGAGTATTTTTATTCTGGAGCACATTCCAATACTTGGTTTGTTTATTTTACGTGCTACTGTTCACGCCCAGACACGGACATTAATTCCTCCCGGATGTTATAAAACAGTTCCCTACCCTAACCTTTTCTCGGAAGAGAATCAGAAACAGACCTCCAGCGAGGAATGAATCAGGGTAACGGTTCATTTTTGGCTAGTTCCTAACCCCGAAGCCTACACTTTCACTTTCCGATCAAAGTCGATATTGACATAACCAGAGATGGACCTGCCCACCGGTACGAAGGAGAGCAGCGGTGGGTAGAAGTTGCGGAACCAAACGACATCGGCATCCTGTATGACGTCACCTAGTTATCTGTCGCGTAGCAAGACAATCCGTTACCATTAAATGCCTAGATATCGCATTCGATAATTTATAGCTACTGATAGTGTGGTATGTGTGCGTGTCAACGCTAGCGCTTGGTTACCGTTATGGGTCCTGTTTGACAGGTCCGCAGTTCATATCCAGACAAGATTGTTCTCCCAAATTGGTGTTATTTCTATGAATGGATTGATATCAACTTTATCGATAATCGATGGTATAGACGATATTTCCCACGATACTCGATACATCGATACTCGATGCTGTCATTTCTCCTAGTTTCAGAACAAAATAAAATGATTGAAGAACTGTGTAATGTCCATGAAACTTATTAAGTGTGCATATTTAATGAGCCACAATTTAAAACCATAAGTGTGCTCATTTTTAAATTCTATATTAGACATATGAAAGAAGAATCTGTTTTTGAAACAGTCCACTTTCATAAGTCCGTTCAAAAACACTAGCATTCCTAATCTTTCGGGGTCAAGTCTACTTCTTTTTCTGTCAGCTAAATTTGAGGGCTGTTCAATAAAAAAATGATCACAATTTTTTTGACAACGTACCTTTACTCATCCTCATAATTTTGATGGTTATTCTCAAAATAGTCTCCCCTGAATCCGATGCACTTGTCCCAGCGTTTCTGCCAGTCTTCAAAGACATGCTGGAAACAATTTTTTGAGAGATCCTTCAAAATCGCCTCCGCAGCCTTCACCACTCCTTCTGATGATCGATAATGCCTCCCACGAAGGCGTTTCTTCAATTTAGGGAAGAGAAAAAAGTCACAAGAGGCTAAATCCGGACTATAGGGAGGTTGAGGGATGTACTTCACGTTGAGTTTTGCAAGATTTTCAACAGCAACATTGACAATATGCGGCCGCGCATTATCCTGGTGCAGCATCTAGCCAGCTTCACGGAAATGTGGTATATAGCGCCTGATATGGACTTGCAATG
>CM060954.1:56914666-56929666 GCA_030765055.1 Mantis religiosa
TATAGTAGACTTTAAGGAATAGTAAAACCTTTATGGTCACTATTTATTGGCTTTTAAACGTTTTCTATCTGCATGTACAGGAGAGAAAAAGAGAAAAAGAAATTAAATAAGGACTTTCCATATGAGAAAGGTATGGTTGGTTGGTATATAATGTTAAGCGATTGGCACTCTCGCACTCCAGTATCTTAATGTTATGTTGGTACGTTAACTAAAGGTTTGACAGTGAATTACGTAGGTGGTTTCTATCCATATCTTCTTTAAGTGTACAGAGAAGATCTCACTATACCAATCTTGAATAAATGTTTGAGACAGTCATGGCTTGTTAGAAGTCTAAAAGTTGGTAGTATATGAGTTCTAGTCGTGCTGTTACATAAATTATTCCACGTGTTACCTTTTTTTGTAATATATTATCTTCTTTAATGTTTTAATATATGTTGACACTATACTTTTAATAGAATAACTTAGTGGCTAAAATGAATTCGGCCTTATTTTACTGTCTTTCTTGACTAGAAAGTCAGCTGTTTTGTTACCATGAATTCCGCAATGTGCTGGTATTCATTGGAGTATTTCTTTTATTTAAATTAATTGTTTTATGAGTTTGCAGCATTTTTTCGGACATTATAGCTTCTTTAGAGTCAGATAATAGCACAACTGTTTCAAACATGAGAAATGTTTAACGACCAGAAATTTAAAAAGAATAAAGGGAATATCTCAGAGATGGTCAGTTTCACAAAATAGCACTCCTTAACGAGATGCGCACTTTTCATATTGCTAGATATTGTCCATCTGGTGGTTGATCAGTTATGCAAAAGTAATTCCAGAATTAAGAAAACTTTAGAGACTACCTTCAGAAATTTCATTTGTCTTGAAATTATGTTATATTACTGTGTCAAGAAAATACCGGGAATTGACCATATAAAAATATCCTATAATTGGGGATTCGAAATTAATGTTGTGGCTAAGTTGGTGCAACTTTCCTCTTTCTCCTTTATATCTTCTATCGACTGAAAACGGTTGCCCTGAAGTGATAACTTAAGTTTTGGAAAGAGAAAGAAGTCGGCTGAGCCAGATCAGGTGAATACGCTGTTGTTCGATGAGGTTTGTTGGGCCTTTAGCCAGAGATTCGTTCACCATGATAACCTTGTGAGCTGCTGCGTTATCGTGGTGCACAATTCATGAGTTGTCTTTCCTCAAATCTGGTCTTTTTCGCCGTATTTTTTCTCTGAAACGCCGCACAACGCTCAGATAATAGTTTTTATTTACGTCTGAACTTCTGGCAAGAATTCCGTGTGCATGAGACCACGATAATCGAAAAAAACTGTCAACATGACTTTCAGTTTTTATTGAGTTTGACGTGCCCTTTTAGATTTCGATTCAGTTGGAAGGAGCCACTCGGAAGCTTGTTCACTGGTTTGCATGTCGAATTCGTAAAACCACGTCTCATCACCAGTTACATGCATTCTATGAATGTGTGGGGAGTTGGCTGTTCTAGCATGTCCAGCTATCCTTACGAGATTGAGTTTTAGCAGAGAGTTAAAATCTTTCTGAAAAAATTGAGCAGCAACATCTGTCATGTCCAAACAATCGTTTAAAATGGTTCAAATCGATTAATGAAAATCGATTCACAGAAAATTCAGTGGCAATCTCTCTGAGACCCAGGGGCGGTTGGTAGCTCTGAAAGTCGGTGGTTCATAAATTTATCCATGCAATTTAAGTATTTTAAAATAACAAACGGTTGTTTAATCCTGCCACTATAGACTGCTGTATACACAAGTTAACGGTAATTCACAGCGTATAACACAACATGCGTATTTCAGAAACCTCTAGAGCATAACCGTCTTCTATTTATGCAGCTAAAAATGGACTTGATATCTCTTCATGGCAGACTTCAAGTGTACATTGCAAGACTTCTTTCTGGATTGTCTTGGAGGTCCCCTTAAACACTGCAGCATTCTCCAGATAGATTTTTCAGAACACAGTCTAGCTCTGCACTGAAGTTTATCAGTCCTCGAAAAATACCAGGATTGCTTGACGTAACTGAATCATCGTGTCCTCGTAGAGCTAACTCAAAGGCTCCACAAAACCTAGTGCAGTTAACAATAATGTTTAAAACATACCTATTTTGAGCCACTTTCTGGTTGTGTTCTTCAATTGTTCTCCGATATGCACTGTCCATCTGCTTTGCTATATTTACATTGCCAAGCATAGCAAAACTGTGTTTTTCATGTGCAGTTTTTAAGTTACGTGTTTTTAGCGCGATCATGAGGATGCTGCAAAGCATTCACGCCATGTTTTTTCCACGGATCTTCACCGCCAAAGAGAACGCAAGGAAAGCAAAACAGGCTATTTTTAATATTATAACCACACATCAAATTATATTTCTCATATACATTGTTATTAAAGTTCCTGTTCAAATAGCTTGTTTATGTTTTGACTACCTATGTGATTTTTATATTTGGCATGGGACTTCCAAGTCGCTTATTTTCGGTGTTTTCTTCTAAGCTCATTTTTAAAAAGGATATGCTAATAGACACTTTATGATTGTTTCTCCTTATATAACACAATATACTTGTATTTAAATAAATCACTCTTATTCACAACTCAAAGCACGACACAGCTAACAAAACACGGCACAAAACATATGGCTATGCTCTGGTAGGGAATAGTAATCTGTGGTAATAGTTGACCGATGCGAACATTTAATATGATAATAATAGGTGGCGTTGACAACAGAAGGAGAAGGCTTGGCATTCACTGTTCTCTGGCTACTAGGTTAACCAACCTTATGCAGCCATAAGCTCCGCCCTGCCTCCCTAATTGCCTCGGCACACCTAAGGTTCATCCTGGCCTATACCTCCCCATTGTATACCAGTGGTTTGCAACTGAGAGTGAACTACTTGGCACCTGTAAACAATACAGCGCGCTGAGGGCCACTGCACTAGACAAGCTCGAACTGAACTCCAAATGGAACATGCCCTTGCATTAAATGGAGACCCAGCATTTTGGTTGTAGCGCAAACATGCTACCTCATTGAGAAGCCGCCCCTGCTGAGACCTAAATGCCGATTTTCATACATCATTTCCTTCACCTTAGTTCAGTTCAGTTGAAATTGTTGATGGCCGAGCAGAGTGAGCAAATCTTCCACATCTGGACCACTTTTGAATTCAATGTACCACTCACGCACGTGTTTTTGATACAGTGACATTTTTAGCGATTCGGCACCTGAAATACTATTTGCAATGTAAAATTTGAGACCGATTATTTGTTCAATATTTTCATTCATTTTAAAATCCCAACACACCTTTGAGATGCACAAACAAAATGGCGCGCTGTAAACAAACTAGATGACAGATGCCCATCGAAATCTGCGTGGGATTAGAAGAAAGAGGTACCAATTTAGCGACAATAATATCGAATTTCCTCTTGTATTTTTATATGATCAATTCTCCGTACTTTCTTGACAGAATGTATATATCTATAAGGTGTTTTGATCAACAGCGTTAAAGCAATTTGTGATAAAATGAACACTTTCCAAATATTTCCCAACTAAAAGGTAATTTGTTTAGATTTATTCTTTTCCTTTTTCTTTTTTATCCTTCGGTTGCATTCTTTAAAGACGCAAATTAAATACCTAGTTGGGTACTTAACATCCATTTCATTAATAGATAACATAATTTAGTAATTTTAATGCATAGGATATGCATATTTGATATTTCTATACTGCCCTATTATATCAAAATATGTTTTAAGTGCTAAATGAATAAATTATTTTGACTATTTCAATGCTTTACTTTACTGAGAGCGCCTGTATTAGAGCATTTTGTTGTAGAATCCAATTTTAGATGTATTAATAGCAATTACATCGCGTTATAGTAATATGCCTTAATTCCGTGCTGTATTGCTCGTCTCAGTGTTACTGTCTCTTTGCTGCCAAGTAGAGTTTGGATGCCATAGAGGTTGTACAATTCCAGGCCATGTTCACTTGTATGGAAAGAAAAATGCACAAGATATCTTAGGTTCTTCGGAATAATGTTTTAAACATGATTCCTCTGAATACAGCGTCATCGTCGGGGCATCTCACTTGGTTCTGCATTAATTTATGACCAGGCCTGCGTTTTCAATTCTCTGCCCCTGAGGTCACTTTTATTTGATGTTTGTGAGCATGATGGTGCCTTTTTAGGTATAAATATATCTTTCACAACAGCTGCATGAAAGATGAGTAAGTAGAAAGCTACCTAAAAGAAAAGGTTTTCTTTAATGAAAGTGAATATAGTGAACATTTAAGTTTTCGTTACACTAATTTTTGCACTTTCTCCTTGCTCTTACTCTTTGTCAGTATGTGTAAACAAACTTTCTTGATACAAATCTAAAGGTTGATACGAGATATTTGCACTATCCAATTAAAATATCTCAAAATTGTAGCTTCAATAGCCTCATAATTTTGCTAAACGTGGCACTGTATTTTGGGTAATCTGTACATTGTTAAGCCTATTTTTTAACTGAACGACATAATATTGTCTCGATATATAGGGTAAAATATCAGTATCCTTAATATTTTGGTAAATTTTGAGTGCTAAATTTGACATGTATAAGTCACAGTGTTTCATATTCAATAAAAATCTAAAATTAATTACGCAGTTTTAAATGTTGGGGGTAAAGCGACCTAGCAGCACTAAATAGATTTGGTAGAACAAACAAGAAAATTTAGTAATCTGTTGCTTTTTTATTTTTTTTTTATTTTTTTTTAATTAACATGCTCCAACGTTAAGTCATAGAGAGTGTGAATGTGTGCGTGATTTAATGCTTAAAATATACAAGTCTTTCATACTTCTAGACTCAGGAAGATGGAGAACCGTCTTGGTTGTTTATTGCTATTTCTGATACTGGTGATCCAGGTTTTTAATACTTGGACTGAACACGGGAAGTCTATGGTTCAACCGATAGTTGTTGTTGGTCCCGGGTTCGATTACTGGATGGGGTGGAGATTTTTCTACATCCAAGACGAGATTCAGTATTTTTTGTGGCGAGTCTGTCTTGTCTCTTAGGATTTATAGTTAGGCAATTGTCATTCAGAATGAACAGAATTTCTTGTATGTACATCAAATTTAAGGAAGCGTGTTACATTTTTCCACCGAGTGAGTGTACTGAACCTTTATTCGTAAAGATAAAATATTTTCACATAAACCACTCCGTTTAAACAACATACATGTTCAACACCGTTGAAAATTAATTTGATATTTGTTAAGATTCTTTATTAAACTCCTTCACTTGTCTTCTCTCAAAATTTATGAAAATATTGTGTGTTGCAGTGTACGCCTTTGTCACAACCTGCTGCTGTGTATCATCATCCATCATCAATCATCATCATCATCATCATCATCATTATTCACTATACTTCTGAAGAAGAGTAGAATGTCATTTTTTTAACTACCCAGTGTTTATATCACTGATTGCAATGTATTCAGTCAATAAATGAAACCATTGTCACCTCTAATATCAAATAAGTGATATGGACCCCAGGTTTATATAAACAGTTTTGCTTTGTTTTATGTTATTTAAAATTCTACAGAAATTTCGGTAATGTTTACTTAGACTCTGTAGATCTTCCACAGAAGTGATTTAAGTTAAAGAATACTTCGTAATACAAATTTGTGTTGTGCGCTTAGGAAAGGCTGAGGTAAAAGGAAAGTATTTACAAAGCAGATAGACATGTTCCAAACATTACATTAAGTACCTTTCTTTTTCGAAAAACAAAAGAAAATAGGGACCGCTACCTCTATAGACCATTGGCCAATATTCTGAGAAATAAACTACTGGAGAGGTGATGATCCAACAATGATGATGTGTATAAGGGTGCTCAACTACAGTGGTCATCAGCGCTCTTTAAAAAACTAGTCATGGCAAAACCCAGATATAAATCGTTCTAAAAATCTATACAAGTGTAAATGAACTTATAGAAAGTACACGTTCATAACAAAAAACAAACAAAAGTAAAATAAATAAAAACAAATATAAATCCAACCTACCAAAAAATCCGTTCACTAAATCCTAAAGTCTAACCTAGAAAAGAACCTAAAAACCTTCTCCACTACTTGATTATCGTCCGCGAGCATTTCTGCAAAGCTGGCCGGCAGCTGCAGAGACGTCCTAAGGTGTGCTAGGTAAAAACACTCTAGCAGCACGTGTCGTACAGAAAACGTTTCGTTGCAAAATGGACACAGTGGAGCAGGCTCATTTTTAAAAAGAAACCTATGAGAAAAAAGCAGTGCCCAATACGCAACCGAGCCAAACTCACCTCCTCGCGACGAGATGACCGACAGGAGGTGACGTAGGAAATAGGAAGTTCTTTCACAGATCTAAGTTTATTATTGCGGAGAGCGGACCACTCTTCCTGCCAGCAGGTTTTCACAGCTCTCCGCAATACGGCCCTAAAATATTCCGATGTCACAGAACCCCGGGCTTCATGGTAGCCGTTTTGGCTGCCCAATCCGCCATTTTATTCCCCCGTAAGCCTACGTGACCAGGGATCCATGCACACACCACGCTAACGCTGCAAGCGTGTACAACGTGGAGGGCATCTGGATACGCTGCACCGTAGGGTGGTAGTTGTACAGCTGCCGTAGACTTTGAAGTGCAATGAGGGAATGGAGAGGTGAGTAAAGGTTTCCCTATCCTCCACATTCTAAAATATGAATATGAATGTGGTATATTGTAAAAAGTAACAAATGCCGACGTTAGAAAACCCTATAGTTCAGTAGTTCAGCTAGTACTAACTTCTTTAGTACCCCAAAATCACCAGAGATACTTTTTTTTTTTTTTTTTTTTTTTTTTCAATTTACGTCCTCCAACGTTAAGTCAAATCGGACGATGAATGGAATGGGTGAAATGATGCTCAAATGAGCCCAGGGTCCATAGAGCTTAGTTACCCGACATTCGTCTTTCAGGACAAGGGAAAACCCCGGAAAAAACCTTATCCAGGTAACTCACCCTGACCGAGATTCGAACTCGGGACCTCGCTACACCACGCTGCCACCACGCTACCGAGGCGGGCCCTACAGAGCTTTAAGGATGTTATATAAATGAAACACTTAAAACTAATAATTACTTAACATATAACACTATTCTGATTAAAAACGTGGGGAAGCATTTTATGTATAAAGCAGACATTCTGATACTGAATATAGAAACGATGTTAATTTCAGTCCATACCAGATACTTGAAATTTTTAAATTCGAGATTGCTTTAGATATTTCGATAAACAAAATATTTTTCTTACAAAATAACTGAAGAGATAATAAAACAGTTGGCATTCTTTATACTTCTTTTTGAATTTATTTTAAGATGTATTGCTATCCCAGAAGTATGAAACCTTTAGGAATTTAAGTCATAAACTTGTTTGTTTTTTTCTCTAACACTATCTGGATCACCGCAAAGGCGGTCACTTTTGTTTTTGTTTAGCTATTATTAGACTTAAGACTTTTTTTGTTATTTTGATAATGTTCTAAGAAATCGTTCTTAGTGTATGTTCTTTACTAGATGTTATCTGAAGATATAATAGTTGCAACATTTGTTTACGTATAGATTCTCAGAGAATATTTAACTTATTGAAACTAAGATCAAATATAAATGGACAATCTGGGTGACAAACTACGTCTTGCTTTAAGTCTTCAATGAGGGAGCAGCTGGTAGAGCACAAGTAATTTGTGTCTTCTCTTAAGAACTCGAAAAGCATTGTACATTCACTTGCAGAAACTGGGATTGTTATTATACTGTAAGGTTGTACACTTGTTTTAAATGAATCTCATAGCCCAACCATATATTTAATCCTATGTTACGAACTAATTCTTTTGTTCTTTTAGTTTGTTTTAAAACATCTTATTTTATATAGGTTATTTCTTATGAAAGATAGTAAAGGAAGTAGGTTCCCATTAAAATCCTGCTTTCTAAATGCTCTAAAGTTTGAAAACATTATATGCATTTCAAATACAAAATATTTTATGTAGAGTTTACTTTTTGCTTCGTTTATCTGTTTCATGAATATTGATTATTTTAAAGACTTTAAGGTATGGAATATTGAAATAAAAGCTTTCTTAGGAAGCAAAAAATGAAGTTATTCAATTATTTGCAGAAAAGTTACCAACATTTCACTATATTTCCTTATGTACAAATAAAGAATATGTTGTATTTAGAAACTGATTGTGATAATAAAACAACATTGGCTTATATTTCCGGTTTTATGATAAATTATTTAATTTAAAACTCTTAAAGTTAGTATAACTAATCGCTGCTATCTTAAATTAATCTACTATGCAGCAAAAGGCTCCAATGGTGACTTTAGGAGCGTAGAATAAATTTATTAAGAAGTATTTTATATTACTTTAAAATATTTCAAAATTGAGGATGTTTTGTGCAAAGAGCTATATCAATTAAGTGGTTTCTAAATGTAGACCCCTGTCCTTACAAAGTATAAATCTTGTACTTATATGCGATCCAGAGGAATGTCAACTTACAGAAATTTTAGTTTAATCTGTTACAATATTATGTTTAACAACATAAATCACCTAGAAGTATGCCAAAATCAGGCCCTGCGACTAATAACCGGTGCAGCAAAATCAACTCCAATCATGGCAATGCAAGCCTTAACTAGGAACTATCCAATACATCTAACTTTAGAGGAGCAGGCACTAATACAACATGAAAAAATGTTGCGGTTAAAAACAACAAAATGGGAGAAAAGATTGCTACAACCAATCAAGATGAAAACACAAACAAGTTTCCTACACAAAGTTATGGAATTAAAAACAGATCTGAATCTTCCAAATTCTAAAGAAAACATTTCAATCAAAGAAAACCCACTAACTTTTGAACCGATTAATATTCAATGAGATTTAGAACAAATAGTTACAAAATCTGAAACTTCCAAACCTGTACTAGAAGCACTAGCATTAGAAACTGTGAACAATAGATACCCACCTGAAGAATGGTTACATATCTACACAGATGGATCTAACTTGGACAACAACTCAGGAGCAGGAATTAAGTGTGCACTGTTCTCATTTTATCAACCAGCTGGATACCACACAACAAATTTTGATGCAAAAGTAACGGCTATTCATATTTCACTCCAACACCTTCTATACAGAATAGATAAATTCAAAAATGCTGTCATACTTTCTGATTCTAAAGCAGCATTATGTGCAATAAGTTCATATAAAATGAGGTCAATCCGATTTAAAGAATGTTACAAAATGATCCAACAACTTAAAAAACTACAGAAACAGTGGATACCTGCATATTGCGGAATTGCTGGAAATGAACCAGCTGATTTTCTTGCCAAAAAAGGTGCAAATTTATTTCGGAACAAAAGTAAAAGCTTACCCTTTACATCCATAAAAGGATTAATCAAAAGCAAATATAAAAACAAACAAAACCAATCAATATCTAACAAAGCCAAAGGTAAAAAATGGAACATTTTAATTAAGACTCCAGAAATTATTCCATAAATCCCATGTAAAGCTGCAGTAGCAAATTTTAGATTACTTACGGAACATGATTATTTGGCCAAACACTTACACAGAATAGGAATTTATACAAGTCCAAATTGTCCTGTGTGCAACATAGAAGAGGAAATGACTGAAGAACATCTTTTAACCTGTGAAGCCCTACCTGCCTGACCCCCTACTCAGAAATATTGGAGAGCAAGAGAGCTAATGGCTTCATTGCCAAAGTCTAGCATTTGAAAACAACAACATATTATGTTTAACAAATATGGAGATCCTCCTGAAACTTCTCACCGTTTTAAATTTTCGTATGTTAAGGGTTTAACATTCATTCACACATTTAAAATTTGTGTTTAATTATACACAAAATGAAGGTAGTTTATATGCAAAGCTCATTGTTGGGTAAAGTTAAGGATTATTTCCCAAAGTGCTTGTTATAATACCATTAGTGTTATTTTCACTAAAAAGTGAAGACACGTAAGAACTCCTTGCATTCATTTAAGGTTGTCTATCTTAGTAGATATAGTTTGTGCATATAGTTGCTTATTATCCGTGTGGCCTCGTACCGTAAATATCTTCCACGAAAGTTACTGTAATATTTCTATGATTACAGCAGCTTCCGTGGCATGTAACCTTGTCAACAGCACTCGTGGCTTCAAATAATACCGGACTTTCACAACTGATCGTTTAGAATGTTGGGATTAGACACCCAATGGAGGATAGTGTTTATGCATTCTTGTTTTACAATTTTATCTTTTTTTAAGTTTTGAAACCAGAAACAAGAATTAATTTTATTTATCACCTCCTTTTTATGTATTAAAATGTCTCACAATGCCCTAGGGGAAACTTTGTGGTTAAATCTCTTCTTTATTCTATAATATATAATTGTACTATAGTAAGTTCTTCAACCTCAGATATTCCTAATAACATATTCTTAAAAAAAGATGTGAAACATTAGAGAAAGGCCTGATTTTCTTAATCTTTGCCGACAGTCGCTCAAGTTCTGGAAATGCTACACAAGTACCTTGGCCGTGGGACATCATCAGTAGGAATGTTGAATTAACATTGTTAGATAAATGTAAATGTAGAGGTAGAAGTACATACCACGGAGGTACCGCCATAACTGGGGGCGACAAGATCACAATGACGATAGGTTGCAGTGCAAACGCATGCAACGCCTCTCGGGCACAACTATAAGAATCTAACTAGAAACTCCCAATCGACCCCAGGAAAACTCTATAGGGGTCTACAACTCAATGGTCCTACAACCCTGAAGCAGATGGCAAAGAACAAAATTATGGGTACAAAATAAATAGCAGAGCATTCACCTACTATTTCAGAGAAAAGAAAGAAAGAGTTGCATGAGAGTGGACTGCCGGAAGATTTGGAAAGAAGTCATAATCTGCGAGAAATAGTATTATGAGTGACTAATTATAAATTATCGGTACTTTGATTTCCAGTGTTGGCAACGTTTTCTTTTTATACAATTATTTAGCCTTTCCTATTAACAAAATTGATTGTAACAATCAAGGAAAGAAAACTTTCTTAAGATTATAAAAAAACCTCAGTGCATACATGACCATTTGGAGTTTTTAATAATTTTCATTACATATGTCTGCAGCATTTGACAAAGACTGACTGACTGACTGACTGACTGGATGGCTGGATGGATGGCTGGATGGATGGATATGTGTGTGTGTGTGTGTGTGTGTGTGTGTGTGTGTGTGTGTGTGTGTGTGTGTGTGTGTGTGTGTAATTTACGTCCTCCAACATTTAGTCATATCGGACGATGAATGGAATGGGTGAAATGATGCTCAATGCGTCCGGGGTCCATGGAGCTTAGAGTTACCCGAAACTCGTCTTTAAGAATAAGGGAAAACCCCGGAAAACCCTTATCCAGGTAACTCACCCTGACCCAGATTCGAACTCGGGACCTCTTGAGCGTGAGGCAGACATGCTACCATCTACGCTACCGAGGCGGGCTAGACTGGATGATTGGATGGATGGATGGATGGATGGATGGATGGATGGATGGATGGATGGATGGATGGATGGATGCACGCACGCACGCACGCACGAATAAATAGACGGACGGACGGATGAATGGATGGATGGATGGACGGACGGACGGACGGATGGATGGACGGACGGACGGACGGACGGACGGATGGATGGATGGACGGACGGACGGACGGATGGATGAATGGATGGATGGATGGACGGAGGCACGGACGGACGGACGGACGGTCGACGGATGGACGGACGGACGGATGGATGGACGGACGGACGGACGGACGGACGGATGGATGGACGGACGGATGGATGGACGGACGGATGGATGGATGGATGGATGGATGGATGAATGGATGGATGGATGGACGGACGGACGGATGGATGGACGGACGGACGGACGGATGGATGAATGGATGGATGGATGGACGGAGGCACGGACGGACGGACGGTCGACGGATGGACGGACGGACGGATGGATGGATGGACGAACGGACGGACGGATGGATGGACGGACGGATGGATGGACGGACGGATGGATGGATGGATGGATGGATGAATGGATGGATGGATGGACGGACGGACGGATGGATGGACGGACGGACGGACGGATGGATGAATGGATGGATGGATGGACGGAGGCACGGACGGACGGACGGACGGTCGACGGATGGACGGACGGACGGATGGATGGACGGACGGACGGACGGACGGACGGATGGATGGACGGACGGATGGATGGACGGACGGATGGATGGATGGATGGATGGATGGATGGATGAATGGATGGATGGATGGACGGACGGACGGATGGATGGACGGACGGACGGACGGATGGATGAATGGATGGATGGATGGACGGAGGCACGGACGGACGGACGGTCGACGGATGGACGGACGGACGGATGGATGGATGGACGAACGGACGGACGGATGGATGGACGGACGGATGGATGGACGGACGGATGGATGGATGGATGGATGGATGGATGGATGAATGGATGGATGGATGGACGGACGGACGGATGGATGGACGGACGGACGGACGGATGGATGAATGGATGGATGGATGGACGGAGGCACGGACGGACGGACGGTCGACGGATGGACGGACGGACGGATGGATGGATGGACAAACGGACGGACGGACGGACGGACGGACGGATGGATGGATGGACGAACAGACGGACGGACGGACGGTCGACGGATGGACGAACGGACGGACGGACGGACGGACGGACGGACGGATGAATGGATGGACGAACGGACGGACGGACGGTCGACGGATGGACGGACGGACGGATGGATGGATGGACAAACGGACGGACGGACGGTCGACGGATGAACGGACGGATGAATGGATGGACGAACGGACGGACGGACGGACGGACGGACGGATGGATGGATGGACGAACAGACGGACGGACGGACGGTCGACGGATGGACGAACGGACGGACGGACGGACGGACGGACGGACGGATGAATGGATGGACGAACGGACGGACGGACGGACGGTCGACGGATGGACGGACGGACGGATGGATGGATGGACAAACGGACGGACGGACGGTCGACGGATGAACGGACGGATGAATGGATGGACGAACGGACGGACGGACGGACGGACGGACGGACGGATGGATGGATGGACGAACAGACGGACGGACGGACGGTCGACGGATGGACGAACGGACGGACGGACGGTCGACGGATGGACGGACGGACGGATGGATGGATGGATGGACGGATGAATGGATGGATGGAGGGACGGACGGACGGATGAATGGATGGATGGACGGACGGACGGATGGATGGATGGATGGATGGATGGACGGATGGATGGACGGATGGACGGACGGACGGACGGATGAATGGATGGATGGAGGGACGGACGGACGGACGGATGGATGGATGGACGGACGGACGGACGGATGGATGGACGGACGGGCGGACGGACGGATGGATGGATGGATGGACGGATGAATGGATGGACGGACGGACGGACGGATGGATGGACGGACGGACGGACGGACGGACGGATGGACGGATGGACGGACGGACGGATGGATGGATGGACGGACGGACGGATGGATGGATGGACAAATAACTTGATTCGCACCGTTATAAACCCGCCTTGGTAGCGTGTCTGCCTCATGTTCAAGATGTCCCGAGTTCGAATCTCAGTCAGTGAGAGTTACCTGGATGAGGTTTTTATCCGGGGTTTCCCCTCATCCTGAAAGACAAATGTCGGATAGCTCTAAGCTCTATGGACCCTGGGCTCATTTGAGCATCATTTTACCCATTTCATTCATCGTCCAATATGACTTTAGCTGAAGGACGTAAATTAAAAAAGGAACCAAGACTATCGCTATAAGGAGGATCGAATATGTATTTTTATTTTACAATCGACTGTCTGTGATCGAGAGGCGACAAGCTGACCTGTTAAAGGATCGCTTCAATTTTCGACAAGAGTAAATATGTGAAAATTGGCTAAAAAGGAGAAATACTTAGTAACCTAACCTAAAAGTTCATCCCCAAATATTTCAGTTAATGGCCCTAATAGTTAAAGGAGGCTATACAAACAGGAAACGCGGTACTGCTATCTGTTGCTAGTTTTTAACCCATTCTCTGTGGAGTACGAAATTATTTTCTATTATTAGCTTTCTCAAAAAAGACTTTGAAAATAACTTTTACTCTCTTTAGTTTATGAATGTATTTTATAGTCCATGTCCGTCAGAAAGCATAGAACTTTTACGTGAAAGAGTGGTCAAAGTCGGTTTATTGGAACTTGAGAGTAAATGCGTACACATAAATACGTAATACATATTATCTGTCTTTAATATTAATATAAAGAATGAACCTATTAACAAATATCACGAAATCCGGTTCTGACGTTGATAATGGCGTGGAAAGTTCCAATGATTGCACCTTAATCGCACTTGCACACATTACGTATTTTGTCAGTAGCTCCATCAACCGAAGTAGGCTACGTGCTTTTCCCTGGAGGTCAGTGCGGTTCACTTTTGTTTTGACGTAGCGAAAGCAGCTAATACCAGACCAGAAGGTCTTTAGCCGAGTAACTGTCAAGGCCGAAGACTCTGATCTGTTCTGATATGTGCAGCTCCCCTTCCAGTTCCTTCTTTCATTTACTGGAAAGAGTAGTTGCCGCTCGCTCTGCTAAGTAAGTGAGAGAGAGAAGGAGAGAGAGAGGAAGGGAGAGGAAGAGAGAAAAACACAGAAATAATAACGGTTACCGCTTCCGGAATTTCTCACTTTCATTTCTCTACGTGGAAAGCTAATCTGTTATATTTAGACTTTAGAGAGTAAAGCTTAAAGAAATGTCTTGCATGCAAGAAGCCTATTTGTGCGAGATCTACAACATCATCAAGAGTATTTCTAACATATGAGGATATTATTGGCCTCACCACGATAGCATAGGTTCTATATTCATTAGATATTCGTTGGTTCTTTTAAGAACAAACACAACTA
>CM060954.1:56932166-57004666 GCA_030765055.1 Mantis religiosa
TGTCATATCGGACGATGATTGGAATGGATGAAATGATGCTCAAATGAGCCAGGGTCCATAGAGCTTAGAGTTACCCGTCATTCGTCTTTCAGCATAAGGGAAAAACCCGGAGAAACCTTATCCAGGTAACTCACCCTGAGCGAGATTCGAACTCAGGACCTCTGGAACGTGAGTCAGACACACTACCAATACACGCTACCTAGGTGGGTAGAATGTTATTTCAGTGACATACGAGGGGGGACACAAAAGAAACCGGATTGTTGGCATAAAAACTTCATTGATGAACCTTTCTACAAAATTACTTCTGTCACCTTCAAAATACTCTCCATTACATGCGATGTACTCGTCAAGTATCTTTTCCCACTGTTGGAAGCATGTTTGGGACTCTTCAATTTTGATATTGTCCAGTGTCCTTTGCGAAGCTGTTTTTACCACCTCCACATCGTTATAACGCTCCCCTTTAGCGTTTTTTTTCATTCTGGAAATAGGAAAAAGCCGCACGGGGTTAGGTCCGGCGAATACGAAGCGTGGGGAAGGATAGACTACCTCTGAGATGCCAAATAGTAGGTCGCTCGTAAGGCCGTGTGTGCTGGAGTGTTGTCGTGATGCAGAAACCAGTCACCTGATCGCCAAAGTTCCGGGCGTTTCCTCCTCACATCCTCTCGCAGACGCCTTAAAACATCCAAGTAAAAGTGCTGGTTAACAGTCTGGCCAGGGGGTACGAATTCCCGATGCACAATTCCACGAACATAAAAAAAGACAATGATCATCGTCTTCACATTTGACCTCACTTGCCTTGCTTTTTTGGTCTGGGAGAGTTGGGAGTCCTCCACTGGCTTGACGCTTGCTTGGTTTGTGGGTCATACCCGTAACACCTACTCTCATCCCCTGTAATGACTTTGTTCAAGAAGTTTGGATCACGTGCAATCTCTGTTTTCAAGTCCTGACACACATTCATGCGGATGGTTTTGTGCTCTTGTGTGAGAAGGCGCGGAACAAATTTAGCAGCAACACGTCTCATGTGCAAATCCTCCCTCAAAATCCGCTGCTACGAGCTCTAACTGATTCCTGTCGCTGCTGAAATTTGGTCGATCGTTTGGCGACGATCCTCGTTGATCTTTTGGCGGAGCTTTTCAATGTTCTCCTTATTTCGCGATGTTGAAGGGCGTTCAGAACCAGCTTGGACTTCAACACACATCTCACCACGTTTAAAGCGCCCAAACCACTCGAAAACCTGTGTGCGGCTCATAGCGTCCTCCTGGAAAGCTTCCTGAAGCATTTGGTATGTTTCCGTTGCAGGTTTTTTAAAGCAGGAAACAAAATTTTACACAAACTCTTTGTTCTTTTAAAGTTGCAATAACGACTTCGCAGAGGTAACCCGCCAACAGTCAGAGGTACATAATACTACACTGATGCCGTCTGCACAGCTGTTTCATGAAGGTTTCTACTAACGCTTTCTAGCGTGAGAACCCTGCACTACGTCTGCGAGTGGCAGCGCCTTCGGAGTCCGATTACTTTTGGCACCCCCCTCGTATATTAGAGGATTTAATGCATCTAGAATTTCTTTTATTAGTTTAAGGATGTTAATTGTTTAATTTTTAAACATTTACAGCTGTCTTCACGTGCAGATTAATGTTGCTATTCCAAAGTACCAAGAGAAACCAGTAAAATTAAAAATAATTAAACAGATGAAAACTAGTTCAAAGCAGAACAGATGAAAGCAGTTTTCCCCACATCATTTAACATATCATTATCTGCATACATGCCAATGAAATCCTAGATGAAAGAATGAGTTTCTTCAGTACCTGTGCCACAAAATTAATAATAAGGATTGACTGAATTTAGGCTTTAAAAACTGCGAGCAATCAATATTTGTAGGCTTTCACGGCCAGTGAAGTGTGGTAAGGCATAGTTTCCGGTCTTGTGGCATGTAGTCGAACTGGATAATCTCTTCGTAACATTTCAGGGGCAACCGCAGCTTCCTTCTCGAAGCTCACCATGCAGTATGACCAGGGCCCACAAGCCTGAAAATTGTACCTTATACCATAAACTGTCAGTTAGTTTTCTGCAGTACATTTATCATCTTGGAAACCATATTGCGTTATTATTGGAGGTAATGTCACCTTCGACTATTCAAGGTTTGGTGTATTTATTAACCTGTTAACATTAATTAAAATTGTAGTATCCGTCTTCTAAGCAGTTTTCCTACCATTGTCACTTAAGGCCACAGTAGTCTTTGTAGTATATATTCATTCATTTTGTAAATACATACGTGTATGGACATTCTTCAGTTTTACTGCTCCGTTAAATAAACGGATTCCTTCTAAACCTCGAAATAAATATGCCACTTCTCCCCATAAGTGTCTCAAGGTTAATGAGAAATGCAAATCAGTCCTCGTTTCAAAGCATAAATAACAGAAATGACATTCTGATTTTTTATCCGGTTCTAAAATAAGTATTCACTGAAGCGTTCTAGGATATTGGGTTCTAGAACTGTTTTACATTCCATTCCAGTTTACTATCACGACTGGTAGTCCAAGATCGCAGAATTTTAAACATTACGGAAGTTCTGATCTTTTAACGGTAAAGTTGCATCAATATATTATAAAATTTGTAGCATTTAATACTGGTACTCCGTAGTCTTCTTTAATTTACTGTAGATAATAATATATGCACTGGAATTTTAAGGGGACATCTGGTACCAAAATGACAAAAATGTAAATTTGTTTTTCTTCACAAAACATTTTTTTTTCAGAAATGTTGTCTTTAATATGTCTAGAATATGGCCATTAAATATTATGTGTCAAATCCACCTGTAAGTTGGTGTATTTCAAATTTATTTAGACTCTTGCAGTGAAAAGTGGGCGTGACAGATATGTCAAATTTCAGTAACAACAGCTAGAGTAAGTCTGTTTGTGGCTTTTTGACTTGAATGAGATATTTAGCTTTAAAATATAGATGTTGGCTGCTCTTAATGCAAAGTGCTGCTATCTTAAACAAATAAAAATATTTGTAAAAGAATCTTCACTTAACTTAAGAAGTTGATGTTAATATTTCCTTCTTTTTTATAATATCGATTTCAAAAGCATCTTGCCTCCATCATCAGTTAATATCCCACTCCGTTGTTAAGGAAATGTCGGTTATAATGTTATTTACTTTTGTTGTGTTACGCATTACCAACATCTGAAGACGAAACAAACCTAAAAACAGAATCGATTGCCGGTATGTCAAAATTCAATACGCGATGTTTATTTTTTAAAATAAATATTTTTTCACACTATTAACTCTATGGGACCATTTAATTGTTTTAATAATTTAACTTCGGGATTTATTTCATGGTTAAATGGACAAAAATGATTGGCTAAGGGCGATTTATCAATTTGTTTATATTTAATGTTATGAAAATGTTCTTTCTTTATGGTTTCCAAACTGCGTTTCGTCTTTCCAATATAAACCTGATCACAATCCAAACAATTTAATTGATAAATACCAGATTTTTTATTATCTTTTTTAGAAAATTGTAATAATATTTTAATACTATATTCATTTTGGGGAACTAAAGTTATACCAACCTGTTTAAAAAAAATTGAAAATGTTTATTAAACCAAGGATGGTAAGTACATTTTTTAAAATTATAATCATATTTTATTTTTTAAGAGTAGAAATATCATTAACAGTTTTTTGATATTTAAAATTTTCAATCTTCTTTTGTATTAAATCTTTATTAAAACCATTAATTAAAGCAGTATTAATAATATGTTTATATTTATATGTTTATATGCTGCTATCTGTTGACTGAAAATTAAAAATATAAAAAATAAATTATATTGTTTTTAAAGTGGCTAAGTATCCATGTGTGTAGTTCAATCGCTGTAATGCTTGTGTCAGTTTAGCAAATCTAAGGGAAAAAGGTTGTAGTGGAAAGATAATAAAGAAAAAGAAAGCTAAAATTTTAGCTAAAACATGATGAAAACATTCCGCAGCAGATAAGAGTGAACAATCAAATGCTAATAACTCTACAGCTGAAAGCATTACATTTGCTCCCCTGTGTAAAGATGAAGTTGCAGAGCTAGATTACCCTCTTGTTGACAGTAATGTTTTGAACAATTTGTTTTCCAGAGTGTTATGTAGTGGATTTAAAGAGGAATATGCTACCGTGAATTTTAGAAAGTTCTATGGTTTTTCTATGAAGATTGTAGTAAAGTGCAAGCCTGTAGTTATGTTTTATATGAAACTTTTTGAAGCAAAAGAAAAGGTACAACCACTGAAAAGAAAACTGAAGGTGCTTTTGATATAAACAAGAAAATGGTAAAACCATTTTCTAAATTTGGAAGAGGACATGCAGCTATGGAAATATTCTGTATGGGTTTAGGTATGCATACATTGAACAGTGCAAATGTGCATTAGGCATAAACCCCTGCTGCTTTTATAACAGAGCTGTTGCAAAAGCTGACAACCCCGAGAGCTACGAAAATGAGATCCAAGAACCTCTAAACGTCTATGTAGTGGAGAAAATGATACCCCTAAATAAAAGGTTGTGTTCAAGAGAACTGATAGAAAATGTACTAGATGATAAACTCAAAATTCAAATGAAAGTCTTCATAGTTTAATTTGGAATATTTGCCACAAGCAGGTCTTTGTTTCAGCCCAAAAGGATGACATGGCTGCAGGAGAAGCTATATCTCTTTTAAATCAAGGACAGCTTTTGACTTAACTGGCAAAGAAGTCAGGAATTTCTCCTCTTTCCACCAAAATAAGCAAACGTAGAGATGAACGTCGTGTCAAGCAGAGTGTTTGGTGACTCTTAGATATAGAAATCAAAAGGAGAAATGCAACAACAGTGGCAAATATCATCAAAGAATATTTGAGCCCGAAAGGAGCGGGAGTGTTGTATGCTGCAGGAGAATTCTAATGGGCGAGTGAAGAGCAATATTTCCAGTAAAGTGTGTTCCAAAACTTTAAATAGCTTTTTATCACTATAACAATTTTTGTGCTTGGGGTAAACAGTTCTGCAGTAAATATTGATGAATAAAGTTGAAATTTTCAAAATATGTAGAATACGACTTGTTAAAGAAAACTGTGCCTTAATTTGTTGAACACACTCATAAATAAAAATGTTTTTTCTTTGTGATTATTAGTAATATTTCTTTTTATTTTCTTCTACAGAGAAAAAAGTTCATATTTCTAACAAAAATAATATTTTGGAAAATTAATACTCAGGTTTATTCCATGGGCACTAAAAAGCTAGCATATCAAATTTCAGGCCTCTAATTTAATTATACACACCAAAAAGTATACCCTTTATTACTACTCATTTTTTTTAAAAACATTATAAATAATTTTTAGTTTTAAAACAATTTTATACAGACCAGTGAAACTTATACCAACAATATATCATGGCAGGTATAACTTAACTAAAAATTGTATTAAAATTGGTTAATTAAGGAAGAAAATCCATTTGGTACGAGATTGACTTTATTCTAAATATGTTTTCAATGAACTAAACTAAGCACTATAAATAGCTGCATTGAGATGCTAACGTGTTTGATTGTTGTATCATACATAGTATTTTTGTTGAAACAGAGTCAGACTGAAAAATTAAATGCCATAACCGGAATTTGAACCACGGATCTTCTGATCTCCATCCAGCCGCTCTAACCCTTGAGCTACTATGGCCAACGTGCCAACATGACATTAAATTCTCCAACTGAGTCGTATTTTTCCCGGTAAACCACTTAGGAGTTCTCATAAACACATGAGACAACTACCTTAATGGCGACTTACTCTGATGTAAGTACTTTAAGGCCCGGGCCTTATAGTTAACCACTATTAGGTCAATTAATGGAAATTAATTATTCTTTCACACTAGCCGTGTGTAGGCTAAATTGTGGAAACGTCAGACTGAAAAATTCAATGCCTTAGCCGGGATTTGGACCACGGAATGGCATTGAATCCCGGGTATGGCTTTGAATTTTTCAGTCTGACGTTTCCACAATTTAGCCTACACACGGCCAGTGTGAACGAACAATTAATTTCCATAGTATTTTGTTGTATATTTTCTCTGACAGAGCACAGGACAGCCGGAAATAAATAGAACCCATATTATGGGTGTAACTTTCTTAATTAGTATCAAAAGAAAAGATATACAGTCAGTTTTAAATGAAATTAATTAGGTAAGAATTAGTTCTTACCATTTTATACAATTTTCAGTATCATTTTCTTAGAAATTACGTGGATTTAGTAGTGTTAATGCCCATCCTTAATATATATACACCACATGCGGTGAACATTGGTGATACCTGCAGTGAAATGATATGTGGGAAAGAGTTTTTGAAAGTAAATATATCAGGCAAAAAGTTTTAGAGTAAGTTTCTCGTTAACTTATGGGGGCTGAGAACCCAGGAGCTCGGTCCAGATGGGATGAGAACAGCGGAACTCCCGAACGCCACTCTAATATGTATAACGATTGCTTGCATATTTTGATAAATTTGAAAGTTTAAGTATTAAAAATTATTTTGAACTAATAAAAAGGATTGACAGTGTTTTATTATCTAAAACTGATAAACTTATTTCTTTTGATGTAACTTCCTTATTTCCTAGTATACCTAGAGAAAAACTTTTAATTTACTTAAAAAAGGGGTTGAATTCAATAAATTTACATGAGGACTTAATATATTATTTTGTTAAACCTCTGATTTTTGTTTGAATCAATTTTTTTTCACTTTTAATGGTGAAAATTTTCAACAAACTTCTGGCTTAGCAATGGGTAATCCTTTTTCACCTTTTCTTGCAGATCTTTTTATGAGTTTTTTTCAAAATTCAAGTTACTAAAGTTTTTCCTTTGATTTTTAAAATATGGTATAGATATGTTGATGATACTTTTGCTATTGTTCCTGAAAAACAAATTAACGATGCTTTAAAATTACTAAATTTACAAGATAAAGCTATAAAATTCACATAAGAAACTGAAATTAATGGATTTCTTCCCTTTTTAGATTTGAAGATAATAAGAAATAATAACAAATTATATTTTGGTATTTATAGGAAACCTACTCATACTGATAATTACATAAAAAATAAAAGTTTTAACCGTTTTTCACGTAAATTTGCTGTTTTTAATAGTTTGATTTATAGATTAATAAATATACCCCCGAATAAAGAAGAATTTAATAAAAAATATATACATATTATTAATACTGCTTTAATTAATGGTTATAATAAAGATTTTATACAAAAGAAGATTGAAAATTGTAAATATCAAAAAACTGTTAATGATGTTTCTACCCTTAAAAAATAAAAGACGATTATAATTTTAAAAAATTTACTTACCATCCTTGGGTTAATATACATTTTAAATTTTTTTTAAAGAAGTTGGATATAACTTTAGTTCCTCAAAATAAATATAGTATTAAAAATTTACTACATTTTTCTAAAAAAGATAAAATTCCTAATAATAAAAGATCTAGTATTTGTTAATTTAATTGATTAGATTGTGATCAGGTTTATATTGGAAAGACGAAACGTAATTTGGAAACCAGAACGAAAGAACATTTTCGTAACATTAAGTATAAACAAACTGATAAATCGGCCATAGCAGATCATTTTTGGTCATTTAACCATGAAATAAATCCTGAAGAGAAATTAAAACAATTAAACGGTCCGATAGATTTAATAGTGTGGGAAAAAATATTTATTTAAAAAAATAAACATGGCGTAATGAATTTTGAAATACTAACAGTTGATTCTATTTTTAGGTTTGTCTCGTTTTCAGATGTTGGTAATACTAAAAATACACAAGAAAGGCATGGTAATTATTATCCTTGACAACGGAGTTTATCTGCGGACTGAAGACGCAAAGGATTTGTTTGCGAAATCGATTTCCATTTGAAAAGAAGTAACTCAACACCAATTTGTTAAGATACGTGAAGCCTAAGTGGCAAATATTTTTATTTGTGTAATTATGGACGCAAGTTTTATGAGTAATAAAATGCTAAGGCTCAGTGCCAGGCTGGTAGGATACCCTTTACATACGGAACCCTAAAAATATTTGTGGAGAATAAGACTTAAAATTTTTAACCTTAGTGTTCTCCCAAGGTGTTTCCGGATCCGAATTGGAGAGTTATTCCTGTCAGAACCGGTAGTACAAATACGATTACTAAAATACATATTTAGATATTTATCTAGCAAGCAGTGTGAAACTTGATGACGCATTTTGGCTGTTTCTGGGACACCGTGTGACGAAACACAAGGTAATACGTGTTGATATGCTGATTTCTCTATAGATCTAAGCTGCTATCTTGTGACATCACTTCGGCGCCAACAACCTGAGGAAGCTACCTTGAGATAAGGCTGCGTCTTGACATTGGCGAAACGGGTTGCCAGCCACCTGCTTCGGAGTGGGTGTGTTAACTCTGGTGAAATTTTGTGCAATCCTCGCACGCCGAACTGCGCATGTTCACAACTAATTGCTCGATCTGGACCCTACGTCATAACGTGGCGAAATCCTATCGGAGTGACAACTGCGAATTGAAACGTGAATGTTATTTCGTGGTTTGGAGGACACAGAAAAGAATTTAACATTAATAGAAAATGTGATGTTTGGCACTGTCATTGTACTTAACGTAACTTCATCTAAGAGTTGCTGTATGTAGCCGGAGGTGGTGGGATCGATTCTTGTGCCCGAGATTCCTTAACCATAGTTCTCTTTCTGAATTTTCGGGGCTCGCTAGGTGAATGCTGAACATATTTACTAAATCTCTGGAACTTTCTGTACCTCCTCTCATTTCACTTCACCTTTCATCTGCTTGATTTTTTTCAGGATTGTCGGTCTCGGTGTTGTACGGCAGGGAGACATGATACTTTCTGTAAAATTTGTCTTGTGGAATGGGAGCAGTGTCCGAATCCCAGACCTCCATTGGAACACAAGAGATTGCAGGGGGAACAGGAGCCAGTAATACCAACTGCCAATTGGGAGTCTAAAAGGACCTGCTCTCTGCTGTGTGTCTCCTAGACCCAGTTGCCCTGTGCCTTCTTTCATCTCAGTCCCCTCTTCATTGGGACGCCGGTCAGGGGGGCGGGTACCAAAGGTCTCATCTCAAACACAATTTCCATGAATTACATAACCCAGTATTATAATTTTCTCTTAACATATCGCTGTTCTGATCAAAGGTGCTGCCGGAAATGTTCTTAAGAGAAAAGCTAAGCATATTTCCAAACACGGTGAGACACGGCTTTTATTTCACTCTAAACAGCCCCTACTAGATTAAATGTGTCATAAAAATCTTGAAGCAGACCACAAAATAAACTAGAATTTTGTTGTATTGGAAACCATGGCGGTACTGTTGTTCACAAGCATTTCCAAATGAATCCATATACCCCAGGAAATGGCTGAAAGCACCGATATTCTATTATGGATTGAAAATTACGCTCTTTTATTTCCAAACTTGTGGAAGTGGTATTCCTCATGAACTGCTTCAAGATAATGGTTTGTTATCTAACTGATAAGAAATAAATCTACTCATATTGATAATTACATAAAAAATAAACGTTTTAACCCTTTTTCACATAAATTTGTTGTTTTTAATAGTTTTATTTATTGATTAGTAAATATAGCCCTGAATAAAGAAGAATTTAGTGAAGAATATAAACACATTATTAATACTGCTTTAATTAATGGTTTTAATAAAGATTTTATACAAAAGAAGATTGAAAAATTTAAATATCAAAAACTGTTAATGCTATTTCTACTCTTAAAAAATAAAATATGATTATAAATTTAAAAAATTTACTTACCATCCTTGGCTTAATAAACATTTTCAATTTTTTTTTTCTAAAGAAGTTGGTATAACTTCAGTTCCTCAAAATAAATATAGTATTAAAAATTTATTACAGTTTTCTAGAAATGATAAAATTCCTAATAAAATATTCTGGTATTTATCAATTTAATTGTTTAGATTTTGATCAGGTTTATATTGGAAAGACGAAACGAAGTTCGGAAGTTTGGAAACCAGAAAGAAAGAACATTTTCATAACATTAAATATAAACAAATTGATAAATTGGCTGTAGCAGATCATTTTTGGTCATTTAACCATGAAATAAATCCCGAAGTTAAATTATTAAAACAACTGAATGTTCCCATGGATTTAATAGTGTGGAAAATATATTTATTTTAAAAAATAAACATGGCGTAATGAATTCTGGCATACCGGCAATTGCTCCTGTTTTTAGGTTTGTTTCGTCTTCGGATGTTGGTAATGCTGAAAACATAACATAACAAAAGAAAAAACTTGGTAACCGAGATTTCCTTAACAACGGAGTTTGTTTAACTGAGAATGAATGCAATATGTCTTCGAAATCGATTTTAAAAAGAAGAAAGAAGTATTAACATCAACTTCTTAAAATAAGTGGACATTAATTAATAAATATTTTTATTTGTGTAATATCCTTTGTGTTCCATATATTGTTGTAACAGGGAACAGAAGTAATTTGCTGGAGAAGGTACCAAGTAAAAATAGTATATTGAGAAGTACAAAATCTGTACATACTCTTCCGGTGCATCGAAACGGAATGTATGCACTACTTTGTAACTGAGTTAAACTTTGGAGAAGAATTGTCCTTCTTCTGAAGGAGTGCCTTCCTAATTAAACGAGAACTCCATTACCAAGGATCGATAACAATATCCTGATACAATCCTTGATATATAACAATATGCTCTTTATGTTTAACAAGATTAGGATTTAATAGAGTTGTTCATTACTTTGAAAACAAGGAAGAGAGAGAGAGAGAGAGAGAGAGAGAGAGAGAGAGAGAGAGAGAGAGAGAGAGAGAGAGAGAGAGAGAGAGAGAGAGAGAGAGAGAGGAAGCTTATATTAATTTACGGTTAGAAGGGTATTAAGGAAAGCGATATTAGATATCAAGTATATAAAACAATTTGAATTGAATTACATAGCAGAATTTGTTTAGGGGTTTTCTTGCTATACAACTAACATATATTATATCACTTAATATCTTTTGTCTTATCTGTATAATATTTATTTAGATGTGGTGTTGTTTTATGTATCACCAAGTTGTGACGATATTTGAAGAACTTTGAAGAAGTTTTAGGTTCCTTAAATTTGTTTTTAAGTAAAATTAAAAGATAAATTCTCAGCAGTAACATGATGTCTCCTCTCCCCAAAAGTAGTCTCGAACAGATACCTTTCTTCCTTCCAGATATGATTCACAAAATGAAATAATTTACTGAATTTCTTTTTAAATATGTTAAATTTTAATCTGATTTAAAACTGACAAAGAAAAGTTAAAACATTATTGAGCTGTACAGTTACGTTAATGTTAGAGGTTCTAATCCCATTATTCCTAAACACGTATAACCAAGGACCCGGGCCTCCTTCGACCAGAGAGTTACCAAGCTGTCACAAAATTGCGCCCGGCGCCTCCATGGGGCTTTCCATAGGGCAAGACCTAGAGACTAACAACCCCCCCCCCCCATCTGGTACTATGGACTAAAGACGGGATGGAAGTGGATACGCCGCTTACGCGCGCCAAGTCTAAAATGGGAAGGCTGCCGATATGACTTCGGTGGGGCCGCCTGGTGATCTAGCTCACCTACTAGCTATGCTGGCTAGTACGCGGGAATATTAATGGCTTCCCTCAACCCCGTCCGGAGACATACCCGATCACCCATGGGTATCGGGTACCACTGCCCCCTTGAGTCCAACCCAATCCAATCAACTCCCTATCAGAGAGGGGCTCGAATGTTCGGCCCGAGGTTCCTCTAGTAGCGTCAGAGGTACCACGAGTGCTAAGGGTCCGCAGCGTCCGTACCACGGCAGCTGAAGGGGAAGAATCCCCTCCCCAACGGGAAATTGAGTTGTACAATCACTCAAGTACAATTACTTTTAAAGTGTACCTTTATGATCAAGGTAACGCTATTTACGACTTAACAATCCAAAGGCAGGAGCGCCGGGATAGCGCAGTGGTTTCTTTCGCGGCTCCTGTGCAAAGGGTTCCGAATTCGATTCCCGGCTCTGGGGTGCCGATTTTAAGTCGGCCCTATCCACGCCTTCACCTCTATCTAGTTCATGTGAAGTGCCCTCTATGCCCAACGGGGTTCGGAGTCCACGGTATGAGCTGTAGGTCCTCTCACCTCACCATCATCTTTACTAGCACTATCGTTGGACTCCGTAGGGAGTCATACGAGCAACCAATAAGACACACATTTATTTTAACAATTTCACTTTTTAAACTTAATTAAGTAGCATTTTAGGGTAATCACACGAAACATTTAGTAAGCTCTAGTAGTATATATGAGCAAGTGCGAGAAGTATTGCGTTCCGCCCAGTAGACATATTCACCCGAGGTCCCTGAAAGCAAAGATCCTTTAGGAATATGTCCGTGTATGTCTGTCTCTCGTACATGAGTTTGTCTATGAACGCATAACTCAAAAAAAAAAAAAAAAAAATAGGTTTTAAACGTGTTTAATTTTAGATGTTCCAAGGGTGCGACACAAAGATTTTCAAGAGAAGTTTTCTATTTCAAAGAATTTCCTATGCAGAAAAATTTTGGAAACATTTCAATATCTCAAAAATACATATACCAGTTTTGCTTTACATACATATAAAAGGGGCGTCCAGAAAGTAAGTTCTGTTTCAAGTTTTCTCCGCTGAAGCGCTGCGATCGCAGTTCCGCACATGCGCGGTAGACGCTCTGTATCAAGGAGAAGAAACGTGCGACATTGTACGCACGTACATTGTACATTGTACAACCACGTACGCTTTGTTGTGCTTGTTTACAACGTCGGTGTTGATTGAAAACCCGCCGCTTGTGATTCGTTTTCTGAATGCTAGGAAAGTGAAACCAATTGAAATTTATCAGCTGTTGTGTTTCTTCACGACAACGCACGAGCACACACTGCAAATGCGACGAAAAAAATCCTACAGGGATTTGGCTGGGACGTGTTTGACCACCCCCCGTACAGCCCTGACCTCGCCCCTAGCGACTTTCATCTCTTTTTGCATCTCAAATCTATCCTGGGCGGTCAACACTTCAACAATGACGAAGAGCTGAAAGAAAATGTTTTCAACTGGTTGAAGACACAGGCGGCAAACTTCTATGAAGAAGGTATACAAAACTTGTGCCTCGTTATAACAAATGCCTGCAAAATGTCGGCAGTTATGTGGAAAAGTAGTTTAAGAGTTCTAGAATATTGTGCAATAAATAATTTTTCTGTATCTGTACACAATTTAATTTTATTACCAAACAGAGCTTACTTTCTGGATGTACCTCGTATTTTAAATATTTTTATGCCAAATGTATATTTCCAAAAATCGTCTCCGATAAAGATATTTATCCCCAAGTTAATACATATCCTATAAAAGGGGTTGTTACCACTAAAATAAGATCAAAACGCAAAATACAGATAACATCTTAGCCCACAAGGTGTATTAATTTGGTTAAAAACATTCCTTATTATCAGCTAGCAATTTCCAATATTTATAATTTAGTCAATCACGAAGTGTTATACGCTTTTCCCTAATTTTCTTCAAAGTTATGTAGAAAGAACGGAATTTTAGAACGATTACATAGGGACCCATTCAAGAAAGACTTGAATATCAATTAAAGCTACGTATTCCATTGTAACTATAAGGAACTATGCAATTAAGTAAATGCTAACTAAAATTCTAAGTTTTAGGAACTGCCATTACTTTATAAAACTTTAATTTAGTCTCTCTTCTCGTATTTGTTGAAGTTCTTTTATCTGCTGCTTATACTATTAAATATGTTGATTTTATTTGAAATTTCACTATTTTTAAAATACGAGCGCAGGTCAAAAAGTAATGCCTGCTATTTTTTTCTCTCTTTTAATTGACAGTAAAATTGAATCAAATTTACATAGCTTGAAATCATCAACATTGACGATAATTTGTCACTATTGAATATAATCTCCGTCCTTTTCCACAGTTTTGGTCCATCTTTTAACTAGGGCATGTATTCCAGTGTGGTAAAACACACGGACTTGCTTCCTAAACCATTGACGCACGGACGTTTTCACAGCCTCCTCATCTTCAAAATGAATTCCACGATGAGCTTCCTTTGGTGGCCCGAACATATGGAAGTCTGATGGTGCCAGGTCAGGGCTGTATGGGGGGTGAGGTAGGACTTGCCATCCCAATTTCTCAATTTCTGCAGTGGTGTAACGGCCGGTGTGTGGTCTTACATTTTCATGCAAAAGAACATCCGCCATAGTTTTTGTTGGGCGAAATCGGCAAAGATGTGCTTTCAGCTTTTGAGACTTCTGACGTATTGAACAGAATTAATTGTGCATCCCTGCTCCAAAAAATCAATCATAAGCACACACTCTGCATCCCAAAACACTGTCGCCATAACTTTCCCTGCCGACCGCTGAGTTTTTAATACTTTTTTTCTTCGGTGTCGTGTGATGCCATTCCATTTACTGCCTCTTTTTTTCAAGTTCAAAAAAGTGAACCCACGTTTCGTCTCCAGTAAGAATATTTTCCAGAAACTGCTGTCCCTCCAAATTGAAGCGCTGCAAGTTTTCGGAGGTTATTGTTTTCCTTGTTTCTTTGTTTTGGGCGGTTAACATTCTTGGTGCCCAACGTGTACAAACTTTTGAGTAACCCAGTATAATCGTCATCACACTGCCTTTACTGAGAGAGGTAATGCGACACAATTTACCTGTTGTTACCCGGCGATCACCACGAATGTCATCGACTCACTGAATGTTGCATGGAGTCACTGCAGTCACTGGCCTGCCACTTTGCTTTTCATCTGCCAATGGTGTTTGCCCTTCAGCTTCCTTACAGCGACGAACCCATTGTTAACAGTGCTGACATCCACCGTTGCATCACCATACACTTTTTTTAGCCTTTCCTGAATGCGAATTGGCGTTTCACCTTCCTCAGTCAAAAATTCAATCACAGAACGCTGTGTAATACGAACGTCGATGTCAGCCATTTTGCAAGAGGATGCAGTGCTGCCACCTGTTGACTTAGGAATTTGCTACTGCAGGGGATTGGAGAAGAAGATTTGAGGAATTGCCGCAAAATTAAAAGTTGACACATAACTTATTTATTTAAGAAAAAAACCTCGAAAGTGATACTTATTGCAACCAAGATAATTAAAGCAGTTGACTTGTTCAACAGGTGTTTCGTCTAATAATATGTATCTTATGGTATTGGATCCCTTGAAGATTAAAACTTTGTTTTTTATAGAAAAATATATTGTTTGATTGTAATTATAATTGTAATTATAAATTGTAATATTGTGGATATTGTTAAACTATATTGACAGACAATGTAACGCTTTTTGTAGACCATCTTCTGAGCTAGATATGAGAACTTGATCGTCCTCAAATAATAAAGTATCTATCTATTTCTAATTATAAAATGCGACTCTAATTTTGTCTGCCAATCAGATATGTCTTCGTCAACATAAATATTAAAAAACGATGGTGAAAGTGGACACCCTTTGTTTATTGCTGATATTTGATCTGTCTTTATTCCAGTTTCTATCATGATCTTATTTTCTACATATAAACGTCTTATTGTTGTTAACAAATATTGAGGTGCACCTCTCTGTTTCATAATATTCCATAACTTATTTCTATTTACGTTGTCAAAGGACTTCTTGAAATCTATAAATCCATTTTAAGTTGGGCATTGGTAAATGTCCTCTGACAATCTGATGAAAAATTAGAGTAGAATAACCGCTGGCAGATAAACACACTGATCTAGTGACCCAGAAGATGGATTAGTAGATCAATTAAAGTTTTCTAATTTTCTTTACTGAGGCTACATTAGTGTGCTGGAAACATTACGTTGCTCTTCGAAAGTTGATCATTTATTGTCCAAAAAAATAACTGCAGGCAATTTTTCTTAGAAAGTGGACGTCTAATATGCCTCAAGGTGTTCAAACCTAGCCTCATTTGCTAAAGACATTAATGAGTAGCTGGCAATACTATTCAATGATCACAAAACGGCGGCCGCAATCTTTTTGAACTACTAATTTTAGAAGATATAGGGTGAATCGGGGGGAGATACCTATCGGGGTGAGATGCCTAAGTTTGTAGTTCCAATGGCTGAAAACAGATCGTGACTTCAACCTGTACGGCACTCGTTAGTGGCAATATGGCGTGAAGGCAAATGCGTGTTTCATTGTATCAGGTGTTTCTTCACTTTTAAACAAACAAATACAGGTAAGGTCTAAAAATAGAAGCCAGGTTAATGGAGCACAGTTATTTTAAAGTAAGTGCAAGAGTATGAATAAAGTAGCAGAGCGAAATTTCGCGCATGCTATTCATAGTAGGTATAATTTGGTATAGTTTGCCATCCTCTGCTGCTATGCAGCGACCGTATTGTGGCAGTCATCAAAAGTGGTGTCTCACCCCGATCCTTGGGAAAGATGCCACTGTTCTTTTCGGGGTGACATGCCTACTCTTATTCCTCACTTATACGCATTTTATTTTTGTAGGAGATGCCTCAAGTGTATGTTAGAACTTCAAATAGATGTCAGTAGCCTAAAGAATGTCCACAGATGGCAGTGGAACGTGTGAGGACTGTCGGAGTGATTTGCTTTAAAGCTTCCCAATAATATAGCATTCCATATAGAACTCTAAAACGACGTTTGATGAAGAACGATTCCAGAATGTGTATCACATTTCCGATATGGTTGCTACTGATCATGCAGAAAGGATTTAAGAAAGTGAACCAAACAGGAGAGGATGCGCTGAAGCTGTTCTCTCAGAAAATGAGGAGGGACCTGAACTGCAGATTATTTAGAATGAACCACAATATCATTTGAAGAATTTACTTCTGTGCCTATATTGGATCCACTGAAATCTAATCGCAAGAAGAAGCATGCTAAAGTTTTCACAGAACAAAATCGCATAGAAGAGGTCAAAATTAGATCAGAGTGAATTAAACAAGGGGAAATCTGTAGCAAAATGAGTCAAAGATTAGAGGACCAAACAGGTCAGAAAATGACTGTGTTGAGTGTGCACTCAGTTCCTACGATAAAACTGGACCACAGCTTGATTGGATTCAGTGTGTCGTTTGCAGTAGATGGTTGCATGAAACCTGTACAGAAGAAGAAAACTTGTCCAACAACTGTGCAGAAGAACTTTGATTTCATCTGCATGTAATCATGTCATTTGTTTATTCTTACATACAATATTACCTTTCTTTAGTATTTTATTCTTTACAATACTAATAAATATGCTTTCTAATATATGTATCTGTATCACAAATGCACAAAAATAGTACTCCATTTTTCTTTCGATATGATTGCCATCTCACCCCGATGTTCGGGGTGAGATGCCTAAGCTACACTTTTGATTAAAGAAATCAAAACACACTTAATTAACAATAATAACATAACACAAACTTGCACATATATAGAGAAGGCATCTCAGTGAATGCCAGTTTAGTGCTGAACCTAAACTCTCATTTAAACTCAACATTTGAACTCTAAAACCTTAAGTATGGCATCTCTCCCCCGATCCACTCTATAGATTCTCTTCAGCAGCATATTGTGACTTTGTGGGTTCGTGAAATGAAAAGTCCAATTGCACCACTCAAAAATGTTCTTTATTTCCACCGACTTACAGTTGAACACTTGCCAATTACACAGAATTACGTAATGCACACAATTACGATTCACCAGTTCGTCCGTTACAGTTCCACTTGCACTCGCAATTACGTAAACTCCTCCGACGCACGAACGCAGTCCGTCCCATCACTGGGCGCTCCTCACAGCTCGCCAAGAACTGACCCAATTCACTCACTGCAGCCCTTTTTTTTAGTAATATCGCCGTTTTCTCGAAGTCTCTCGTTTCAGTGAATCACCGCGAAGGTTCCAGACGGCAGGGGAAGGGGGAAGAGGCGGCCAGCGACAAGTGGGTGTGGCCCGGATGCCTCTGGTCCCTTCTCAGCTGTCGTTGGTCGGGCTTTCCGATAATTGGGTGACAATATCATTATGCAAGTATTAAGCCAAGTGGCACGCTCTCAAATAGGAAGTTTTCTTCCAGGACTTTTTGGACAATCCAACACATCTTTGTTGTTGCCGTGAAACGTAATGCAATTCTATTGGAAGGCATTCGTGGAAAATAGGCCTTCGAGGTGTTGTGGTATTTTTGTATATGTTGGGAAATTGCGTTAATTTATGGTAACGATGGAAATATTTATTTGTTTACAAGTTAGGAAATCTAACAGTACAGCCTTGCTCTAACAGTACTCCCTTGCTCTTCCTTAAAAGCACGATTAATTACATTTGTAAAGTGCATATTTTTGAGATATGAAACTGTAGCTACGTCATTTTTTGAGTCAACTGAGAACATGAGAAATCTCATAATAAATTAAGAATAAAAAGTACATAGCAACAATTAGACATATATAATAACCAAATCATATTATGTAATAAACAATTTGAACTTACCATCTTATTCTGCCTAATTTTCAAAAGTGCATTTGTCAAATAGTGACATATCTACCATACATCAGAGGCAATGTGAAAGCAGCTATTATTTGGTTTCCCTGTTCATCATCCTTGACTGGATGTCCTTTTGGGTTCTAAGCGATGTTAGAGTCTCATGGGTGTTACATATTGGTGATTAAGTAAATGGAAGCATTCTCTCCAAAGCTGACAGGCACCTTGTATCTGTGTCATGTTCTCTGACAGAATGCTAAGGATTAATTTCCAGGACATTATCCAGTCCTCAGATGATGATGATGATGATGATGATGATGATGATGATGGCGTGGTGGCCTCTTTTTCAGTAATGTACGTCTTCCAACGTTGTTACATCGCACGATGAATGAATTGGGTGAAATGATGCTCAAATGAGTTCAGGGTCCATGGAGATTACAGTTACCCGAAATTCGTCTTGAAGGATAAGGGAAAACCCCTGAAAAAACCTTATCAAGGTAGCTCACCCTGACCGAGATTCAAACTCGGGACGTCTTGAACGTGAGGCAGACTCGCTATCTGGGGCTAATGATGATGATGATGAGGATGATGATGATCACCATCGTCATCGTCATCGTCGTTATTATTACTATTATTATTATTACTATTATTATTATTACTATTATTATTATTACTATTATTATTATTACTATTATTATTATTACTATTATTATTATTACTATTATTATTATTACGATTATTATTATTATTACTATTATTATTATTATTATTATTACTACTATTATTACTATTATTATTACTATTATTATTATTATTATTATTATTATTATTATTATTATTATTATTATTATTATTATTATTATTATTATTATTATTATTATTATTACTATTATTATTACTATTATTATTACTATTATTATTACTATTATTACTATTATTATTACTATTATTATTACTATTATTATTACTACTATTATTATTACTATTATTACTATTATTATTACTACTATTATTATTACTACTATTATTATTACTACTATTATTATTACTATTATTATTATTACTATTATTATTACTACTATTATTATTACTACTATTATTATTACTACTATTATTATTACTACTATTATTATTACTACTATTATTATTACTACTATTATTATTACTACTATTATTATTACTACTATTATTATTACTACTATTATTATTACTACTATTATTATTACTACTATTATTATTACTACTATTATTATTACTACTATTATTATTACTACTATTATTATTACTACTATTATTATTACTACTATTATTATTACTACTATTATTATTACTACTATTATTATTACTACTATTATTATTATTATTATTATTACTATTATTATTATTACTATTATTATTATTACTATTATTATTATTACTATTATTATTATTATTATTATTATTATTATTATTATTATTATTATTATTATTATTATTATTATTATTATTATTATTATTATTATTATTATTATTATTATTATTATTATTATTATTATTATTATTATTATTATTATTATTATTATTATTATTATTATTATTATTATTATTATTATTATTATTATTATTATTATTATTATTATTATTATTATTATTATTATTATTATTATTATTATTATTATTATTATTATTATTATTATTATTATTATTATTATTATTATTATTATTATTATTATTATTATTATTATTATTATTATTATTATTATTATTATTATTATTATTATTATTATTATTATTATTATTATTATTATTATTATTATTATTATTATTATTATTATTATTATTATTATTATTATTATTATTATTATTATTATTATTATTATTATGACTAAATTAGTCATCTGGTGGTTTCCAAATAATCCTTCTAGTAAATACAAATCATTGAAATAACTAAAGTGTTTGCTACATGCCACTCGTAATTTTAAAAAGAGATATTCAGCAATGCCCCACATTGCTACTTTAAACAAACAAAACACAAACAATTTCAGTATTACCAGCTACTAGTTGTCAAAACTAGTGAGGTAACCGTGGCCAATCATATATATTTAAAGTATTTTCCCAGTTTGTAAGGTGCAAATAGTAAGAGGCTTTTGTGGAACAATTTATGGGCTTAAATGTCATTAAACAAATAGTACAAAGGATGAAACATGATGAGCTGGTTTATGATCACATTAGAATTAACACATAAAACATAAATTAATGAAATATGATGCTATGTTACATGTATTTGGTACAAATATGTAAATAATATTTTAATTACATTTTCCCTTTTGCATGCAATGAATAAAAGTTAAACGTTTTCCTGCCACTTCTCTCTTCTTTATCAAAACAGTACTGCTGAAATATTAGATGAAATCAAACCAAAGATAGAATATCCCATGTAAATAAATTGGCCACTATTACCGAAAATCAGTTATTGATAACAATGTATTTCACCACGAGCTCATTTCTATGGTGACTGCAAGGGAGTTCCGAAATCCAGAGTATAGAAACAGCCTGAAGAAGTATTGGAAGTAATTACTTCATAATGGCTGCGTTAGGCTAGTTTCCAGAAGTCAGGAGCTTACTGCAGCGATCCAAGAATGTAAAGATGTATTTTTATATCTTGACAGATGGAGAGCGATGCGCAGTGGTATCTGGACGAATCCACTTCAGAACGACTGCAACAGGAGGAGAGGACAGGTCAGTTGCGTATCAGTTGAGAGCCAGTAAACAAGTGCAGAGCTACTCGGTAATACTACAGCTTTTTCAAAATGTGCGTGTCTCCTGGTGCCAAGAGAGAATTTAGAAATTACACCTCCTAGCAGCAAATTAGAAAATAAAGTGTTATATTTTTAAACATGCGAAGTAATAACCAATGTCTATAAATTTAAGAAAAAGGAACAATAATCTGGGTCTGCTATAAAACTCTGGGAAAGGGCATATGAGGCTGTGTCCGAAAGCAGTTTAAGAGAGTTATTAAGGAAAGAAAAGCCATTGGTGCTGCTGCAACAACGTCCTTCTCTATGCCCAGTAAACAAAGATTAAGAACATGCAGAAAATCTAATTTGGATGTTTTAATTCAGAAATAAGGCGAACTGTGAATAAATTTTTAAAACCGAAAAACAAAGACCAGCTCTGAAGAAGGTGCTTATGAAGCTTCAAAATTCTATTGACTTCTAAGGCAGTTTCTGAACATTAAGAAGTCTTTTGAAGTTAGGATTTATATGGGGAAAAAAAAAAAAACCAAGTGTGACAGACAAATTTTAATCAAACATAGTACCATACGTGCAAAAAGGCTTAAATATTTACGAAATATCCAGAAATATCACAGCGAAGTTTATATAGTTTATATGGATGAAACTTATATCAATACAGCACATACTAGACCACATGCCTGGAGTGAAATTCGTTGCAGGGTCTCTGCACCGATGTCGAAAGACCGACAGTTATCATGGTTGCTGGAGGAGAACAGGGATTTGTTCCAAACGCCCATGTACTATTCAAGATCCAACAGAAACGTGGAGATTACTACCATAGTAAGAATTACCACTTAGCTTATAGGAGCTGCAATACTGGCTTTGGGAGCGGCATTTGTTTTTAGACAGCTTGTGCAGCGCAATCCCCTCTCGTAATCTTACGTGTGTGACGCATTGTGGCAATAGGTGCACTATCCCCACCACAGTTGCTACTCATCCCTACCGCGCATAATTTCTGTCAAGATAAAATAATACATCTGTAATGCAATTACTTGCAGAAACAGGAAATAGTAATTTCCGCTTTAATATACAGATTGATTACAGTCCAAGTATGTTAATCACCAATATTGTAGCACGCTGGTCAGGTTCTGTTCATGACAGGCTTTATATTTGACAATAGTCGATTGAGAATACTGTTCGAGACAGGGAGATTACATGGAACACTACTTGACAACAATTGCTATCGATTGAGACCTTTCCTTTTAACTACCTTTGCACAACCACAGAAGTAAATTATAACTGGAACCATATGACAACTCCAAATAAAGTGGAAAGGCAATATAGGGACTTAGAAGTGTTTTCGACCTTATTTTACTAACTTTGATTCTTATATAATTCCTTAAAATGAATTACGTTCTCATAAGAGTTGACTTCAGAGAAACAATTACTGTAATTACAGATATCGAGTCTACAATCTTAATTATTAATTTTAAAACATATGCAGATTCTTTGATACGAAATACAGTGAACTAGGATTTGAAACCTCAATGCAAACTTCGCTTGCTTGACAGCAGTCATTAAGTTATCGACAGGAATGCAATGCAAACTAAAGAACACGAAATTTCATATAACTATATATTACACAAATTTCAGTAGAAAAAGGGGAGTAAGAGAGCACCTTTAAAGATGTCCCAATACCTGTACTGATTCCATTTTGACCTGGAGAGCTCTAAGCTAAAATATTGAACGAAATCATTTAATGTACAAGTTACAATGCGTCAGCAATAAAGTCGATATTGAAACACTTTTTCTCATGTTTAAAACACTTTCAACACTATTACATAATAACTTTAAAGAGAATTTTTATTAACATAACACTTTTATTATATTACACCATGTTCCTCAATGCACATCTTGTATTTGTTCTCCGATATTTTTTCCCATTTTTATCAATTCCAATTCGTGACTGTATTTCTCTATCTCAATTCCGTTTAAAGAGCTCCTTTCTTTGCAATCTTGGCAACCACAGAGAGCTCTTCCCTCGCTTTTTCTGGCCTTATAGACCTCTGACGTCGAGGGTGTTGGTAAGCTCTACTTTTGCCATATTGCCATCAAAAAACAAATTAATCCCCAGCACTAGTACTGGGTAATAGTTCACCGTAACTCTATTGATCTACAGGACCTCGTTTTTATGCATTTATGTTTGCCTAATCTTCAATTACCTCTACACTATTTTGTTGTGTTTAAAAACTGTAGAAAAACTACATTTATTCCAGTTTGTTCCCACCATTCACTGATTTGGTCGTTAAGATTTATGGCTATTGAAAGTGAATACACAATTTCTGTAAACCAAAGATATTATTACATTTTCATGTAAGCAACTTTAAAATTGCATGTGTAAATGCTTTTGAAATCAGTATTAAAACCTTATATGAGCACGTAGCTACAAGGTACGCTTTCGTAAATATAGTTTGTAGAAAAGTGGTTAGAAAATGTATCTGAATGTATACGTCTTTCCAAATAGTAAGTAGCTATTTGTTGTTCCTTGTGGTAATGCAAGACACATGAAATTTCAAAGACTTTATATTTAAAAAACTGACTATGGTTTATCCCTCCTAAATATCTACAACGTTTTATTTATGTTGACAAGGAATTAAACTTTTGTAAATTATTAGAGAAGGTTTATCTCAGTTAAATAGAGGAATGGCCCTTTTCAAAGAATAGTTTATAGAAAAGTGAATATATAGAATAATACGAATGAAAATTGAGATGACCTTGCATAACAGCAGGTCAGAATACACGCAAGGAATACAAGAATGGAAAACCTCTGATGTCTTTTCCGATCTTATTCCTATTTTAGGTGTAATGTTACTTTTTGTTAAATATCATCGTCCACAATTTTAATAATCTATTTTCCAAAGAGTTTCAATTAATTTCAAATGTAATATACTATTTCAGATGTTTTAAATGCATTTGTCGTGATTGGCAAGAATTTCTAACTCAGTTTTCTCTCTACTCCATTATCGTTAGTTCTGTTCAGGAGAAAGAGCAACAAACGGCCAGTGATGCCTCGACTTCAAGAGTAAATTGTACACATTTTATGGTTAACGCATATAAAATCCATTATCTAACTGGAATAGGTCATAAAATACTTTATTTTCGTCTGCGTCGTAGCTTCAGAAACATCACAGTCATTAAAGCAGGGGTTGACAAACTTCGATTACAGTAAAAGGGTCTGCTATATTTAAGGATAATAGAAAATGCTTGTAAGTGGTAGTCTTTTCAGGAGGAAGGGGCAACAAGGAATAAAAGGATAAAGGATCAACAATACAAATCAGTGGAAGACATAAAAAGGATAAAATTGTTGAACCCCCAGTATAAGGTGAGGATAAAACATCTGTAATGCAGCAACTGGTAGATAGAAATGTGACATAACTTGTGGTGTCATTGAATTGGTGATTCGGTTATATGGCAATATTCTTGCAATCACTCCATTAATGTGAGGATTCTTGGTGTTTTTGCTTTCAGGTATTTGCTTACTTATCTTGTCAAAAGCCTTCTTATAATCTACGAATACTGTACAGTACCTTCCTTTCTCTCCTCGTGTGGCGTTCTCGATGTACATCAACAGATTTTCTCCCACTTGGAGAGTGCGAAATTACGCACCTTTATATTACGTGGGCAGACCCACCTCTCTATATTTACCTTCCGGTAGAGGGAGGCCTCAAAGCTGCTGTCAGCACTTCAAGTACGATCGCTAGCCGCTAGGGGAATCGTATATAAACTCGATCCATCAGCGATGCTATTGATGACGTCGAATTTTGCGCGGTAAAATTACACATAAAAATGAACACCGTGTACTTTTGATTACCTTTATTCAAGTGTTTGGTGCCTCAGAAGTGTGTAGGGTAGCCTATCTGTGCAGGGGCGCCATGTCTTTTGTAGTGAGTATACTGCGCAACTGCGACTTATTGCTTCCGTTTTTAATATTGCTTAACGCAAGTTCTTCTTAAAGACGGCAACAATTCTGTGAACACTAATGGTGCGTACAATGAAATAATATACGACAAGGGAATTTTAGGGAAACATTACAGGCTTGCTAAGGGTACCTGACCACAATTTACCCGACATAGATTCTTGGCGGAAGTATGCTGCTGAAGTTTGGTAACTACGACATGGATCTCCTTATTGTGATTCCTTTGTCACGTTTGATATCATGGAACAGCCACGATTCGTAAACAGTGAATTAGTTTATGTCTATGCTAGTGTTTGAAATGTATTAGCATGAAGACAGATAAATATGAACACTTTTCAGCCAAGGTTTCCAATTAAGTGGCTCGAGTATCTGCTTTATATTAAAGTAGAATCATGATCGGCTGCATGCGTAAAATCGAACATACCGTGAGGGAACCTGTGGTTGCGAATGCCATAAATAAGAGCTGTTGCATATGAGCAGGATGCACTATACTTTGAATATCACAATAAAAGTTCCTGCAGCGATCGGGTGGTATGCCACCCAACCTACTGCTCAGATCTATTCGAGTCACTGTACATAAGACAGTTACCATAGGAATCTGTACAGTTATTAATTTCAGTTTTAATTTTTATGAACGTCTCATAAAAAGCTGTTTTTCTGTCCATTTTTAAAATACTGCTTGAAGTACGTTACACAGAGAAGAGAGAGTGTCAGAAGTCGAAGGTTGGGGAGAGAAGGAGGGTGCGAGGTAAAGGATGGAGTGATTTACAGGAATGTAAAAAGAGCACATGGAGAGGCAGTGGATGAGAGAAAGTAGATTTTGGAGGGCAGATAGGGTTAGAGCATATGAGAGGGTGAGGGAGAAATAGGGAAAGAAAATAGAAGAGATTGAGAAATGGACGGCAAGTAAGAAAGTGAGGGCAGAGGGTTTTAGGTCAGAGAGAGACAAAGACAATGAGGATGTGAAAGGGACCGTATTTAACCCAGCAACAACCGAGCGGGATGGCTCAGGTGGTTTCGTCTGTGGCCCGCATTCGGGAGGCCCTGGTTCGATTACCGTGGCCGACCTGCCTTACCCATGAGATTTTACGGTTTGTTTTCAGGGTCGCTAGGCGAATGCTGGGTAGGTTAATTACATCACCCAAATTTCCTGTCCCTCCGTTTCATCTCCATTATCATTTCACATCATCTCTCATCTGGTGGTCTCTTTCAGGGTAGAAGTGTCGGCGGGTGTCTCGGCGGTGCATGGCAGGATGTTATGCTCTGACGAAAACTCCTTGCTCCTCCGGTAGGTCGGTTTCCGTCTCCGCTCCTCTGCTGGGACCATTCCGGGGCCGCCAGTCAGGAATCTTTGGGGCTCGACTGCTGGACTCGTTGCCGTCCCGCAGTACTGGAGCGTGTCCGTTGTCCTGACCTGTCGGAGGAAGTCTCTATCCAAGTAAACTGAAGGGAGCCTACCCTCTATACTGTCGTGGTTCCTTGGGTCGACCACCCTCTGTCTTCTTCGGCTCATCCTTTCTCCCGTGGGTGCACCACTTGGGGGCACACGAGCAAAGGGTCAAGCATGGTGGTCTACGTATCAAATCCCCTCCGAAATTAAACCCTAACCCAGCAACACACGAAGAGCTGCGGTTTCTCTGATCAGGATCTAATAATACGTACGTTTCTTTGTTCGTACTCATTAATGCTGGATTCTTAATTCCTAAAATAAACAATAAAATAAATCACAAAATGTGAATACAGTAAACTGCTGCCCACTACACAACGAGAGACGCTAATGACTTTCAAGATAAGAAGGTATGGCTGGAAAAGACCGATATAAGCATTCAATGGAAAAAGCAATTTTCAATATGTGGGTACACATTAACATAGGAGAGCCCGAGTTAATATGAACTGCATGACAGGCAAATGAAGCCAATTCAAGTACATACAGCGAAATTACCTGTCAGAAACACTAGGAGAGAGCACATATGCCAAGTTTGTAAACAGTAGCACCGTTCACTGCAACCCATATCAAACGACAAATGCACACTAAGGGCTACATAAACATGAACTACTCTTCTTATACGATGGTGGATCAAAAAGTGATTCCTCCTATATTTTTCCCTTAAATATGTTATGTGAAAACTTTGAATTTGGCGCATATTCTCTAACTTTCTTATCCAATCTCCTGCAGTAGTAACTTCCTAAGTCAACAGGTGGCAGCACCGCATCCTCTTGCAAAATGACTGACATCGACATTCGTATTACACAGCGTTCTGTGATTGAATTTTTGACTGCGGAAGGTGAAACTTTAATTCGCATTCACGAAAGGCTAAGAAATGTGTATGGTGATGCAACGGTGGATGTCAGCAATGTTAGACGATGGGTTCGTCGCTGTAACGAAGCTGAAGGGCAAACACCATTGGCAGATTAAAAGCAAAACGGCAGGCCGGTGACTACAGTGACTCCATGCAACATTCAGCGAGTCGATGACATCATTCGTGGTGATCACCGGGTAACAACAGGTGAATTGTGTCGCATTACCTCCCTCAGTATAGGGTGTGATGACGATTATTCAACAACTGGGTTACTCAAAAGTTTGTTCACGTTGGGTACCAAGAATGTTAACCGCCCAAAACAAAGAAATAAGGAAAACAATAGCCTCCGAACACTTGCAGCGCTTCAATTTGGAGGGAGAGGAGTTTCTGAAAAAAAATTTACTGGAGGCGAAACGTGGGTTCATTTTGTTGAACCTGAATCAAAGAGGCAGTCAATGGAATGGCATCACACAACGTCACCGAAGAAAAAAATATCAAAACTCAGCAGTCGGCAGGGAAAGTTATGGAGACAATGTTTTGGGATGCAGAGGGCGTGCTTATGATTGATTTTTTAGAGCAGGGATGCACAATAAATTCTGTCCAATACGTCAGAACTCTCAAAAAGCTGAAAGCACGTCTTTGCCGAGTTCGCCCAACAAAAACTATGGCGGATGTTATTTTGCATGACAATACTAGACCACACACCAGCCGTTACACCACTGCAGAAATTGAGAAATTGGAATGACAAGTCTTACCTCACACCCCATACAGCCCTCACCTGGCACCATCACACTTCCATCTGTTTGGGCTACTAAAGGAAGCTCATCGTGGGACTCATTTTGAAGATGAGGAGGCTGTGAAAACGTCCGTGCGTCAATGGCTAAGGAAGCAAGACGGTGTGTTTTACCACACTGGAATACATGCCCTAGTTAAAAGGTGGACCAAAACTGTGGAGAAGGACGGAGATTGTATTGAATAGTGACAAATTAATCGTCAATGTTGTAGTTTTCAAGCTATGTAAATTCTTGGCAATTAAAAGAGGAAAAATAAGAGGGATTACTTTTTGAGCCACCCTCGTACATATTACAAATATATAATACACCCTTGAGGTAGAAAAATGAGCAGACTCTCAGTCCACATCGTTTCCGTGGTGTCACAGAATGCGTCCCTTTAGCTTCGTTCTTCTGAATGCTCTCATAAATGAGTCTCAGTTATAAAACGTATAGTGATAGCCAAGCGGTTATAGACAAGTATGTAGGAACTAGATTTACAAAGGTTCGAATTCTGAACAATATTTTAATTTTTATTGTATAAATACGAAATGTGTATTACCCACATTTGTAATATAACTTACAATCGCTAAAGTTTACTTGATTTTATGGCATTTATGCTCAGGCATAGAAACTTAAACTCTGTACTCCATTTTTAAACAAATGGAATAAAATGTTATATTCCTATACGTAAATTCAAATAACACGGAAATTAACTAATATCGGGTGTATACCTAAAGCCTCTGCCCACATTCTGCGGGACATAGATGAGACCAAATGCCTAGTGGAATTTTCACGAGAGGATACTTCGCATTGTGACTTTGTGGGTACGTAGAATTCAAAGTCCAATTTGCAGAAATTCAAAATGTTCTTTATTTCCGTAGAAATACGCTCTGGTCAGTCCTTACAGTAACAGAATTACGTCACCTGCACAATTACAATCTACCAAGGTCGTTGACCACAACAAAGAGCTCACTTTTCAAAATACATTTACAGGCACACACTACTCAGTTCCGATTACACACATCTCATTACGGCTCTGTTTACAACTGTCGATAAACTAATCTCTGTTTCATATAACCTTGCCCCGCTGACGTGTATCACTCCGCGTGCAGCTACCTTCCCCCTCATCCTAATTGGCTAATGCTTCGCGCCATAAACCATGCCTTCCCGTCACATTTAAACCTGTAGTAAACATCATAATAATTATCAGGAAGATAAATAAAATCATACAAATAAGAATATGAAGGCATGCAAAAATACAAGTTTTTAATGAAACTGAGCAAGTTGAAACTGAATGAATGAGCAATGAAACTGAAACAAGTTTATAATGAAAGGCCTTCGGTCTTTTCCACTGGGATTTTTAAACCACCACAAATACCTTAGATAAATGCTTGCCAGTCAGTTTTAAAAGTCATGTCACGCCATACTTTACTTTTCGTGTGTCCTTCATTCACCCAAGTCTCGTCTAGGTAGTATATTTTGCGAATGTATCCTGGTACAGTCTGATTGTCCTTAAATAACATCTTCGCCACACAGCAACATCGCCACTGTCTCTTAGCACATTTTTCTTACCCCTTTTCTCATTCACAAACCCCAGCTGCGTAAGCAAACTATACAGACTAGATCTGCTGAAATATCTAAATCTGCATCCTCATTTACAGCAGACAAAATTTTATTTATGTTAGGGAGTTCTTTTCTATAGTAAAAAAATAAAAAATAAAGTATGCACATGACAACGCACAGCGCGAAATCATCGCATTCTTCGGGCACGCGCTTTTGTTTATTCCTGCTTTTGCCTGGAGTGGCAAGTTTTCCTGTTGTCTCAATTTCACGTCGCGATGTTCCTACGGACCTAACACTCATACCTATAAGTTCAGAGCACAGCTGTTGGACTTCTCACACTGACAAAGACAGATTCTTCTCTGTGAGTGCATTAAACACGTGCACCACAATTCTTTTTTCGCCGCTTTGTAAAGGTTTTCCCTTGCGATGATTCAGCGAAAAACTGGCGGTAGACTCTGCCATTATACATGTAAGTACACGCACAATAAACGACCAATAAAATAATTTAGCTCTCGCACTCGGCACAGCACACCTTCGAAGGGCGATATATGACTAATCCAGTTCAAAACAAGGTCAGTGATAAAAGCCATATAAATAAATATGTCACCAGTAATGCTAAAGCACGTGCTATCGCGTCATCTAAAAGGCGGAGTTGAAAGGAAAGGAACCTCCTATATACTTCGTTTAAGAATTAACATGATGTCAGATAAATCAGCTGTGTTGCGTAATATATTTAATTCAAGCAGTTACGAAAACATAAATTTGACAATTCTCTTAAGAATTTAAAGATATATAACCATGTGAAATAACGAACTAATGTTTACCGCACAACAGTCTATACGCAATAGCAGCCAATGAGAGGTGATAAGGTCACGTGACCGTTAAGAGATACGGGGCAAGCTATGTGAAACAAGGATTAGCCACGCTTCTTTTTATACACGACTTCATGGTTCCAGAAGATAATGAATGTTCTGTAAGACGTCACCAGACAAAACACGAACGTCTAACTTTATCTGTGTCGGCAAATCTTTTAGCTCCGGGGTATCTTTATCTGTTTTTGCAGGCTCTTTATATCCACATTGCGCTATCTGTCTGTTATCGCTCCAAACCCATTGTGTGCGTACGCCGCCAGTCGTAATAATGGATTCGCGACAGTATTATATGCCAGCACCATTCATAACAGATGAATGAGCCCGAGTCTTTTTTTTTAAGTCTTCCAACATCAAGTCATATGGGACGATGAATGAAATGGATGAAATGATGCTCAAATGAGTCCGGTGTCCACAGAGCTTAGAGTTACCAGACATTCATCTTTAAATATAAGGGAGAACCCCGTAAAAACCTTATCCAGACTCGGGACCTTTTGAACGTGAGGCAGACACGTTACCATCTACGTTATCGAGGCGGGCAATGAGCCCGAGTGTTTACACAACGAATATTAAGAAACTTTGTAATAACATTGTATTTATTTTGAGAACGACAAGGATATGTTATTTGAATTTTTATAAATGAACGAGCTTAAAATATTATTTATCTTCTGCAAGAAAAACATAAGGAATTGCTGTTAAAATAACAATAATAAAAGAAAACCTGCAGATAAAAGATTCGAACTCATGTTGGTCCACTTACGAGAGACGCATTTTACCGCTCGGCTCCATGCACACGACCAAGTCGCAAAGCCCTATCTGCAGCGGTTGATCCTCGCGAATCTCTTCCCGCGATGTGATGTTATGTATCAGCTTTCATGTATCACGCTCCTCCGCGTAGAAATTAGTCAAACATATATTTTAATTTTCCGGCGAAATTCTTTTTTAAAATTGATAAACTGTTCAAAATACTATTGTTGCTCTGGTTCACATAAGATTTAATCTCGGTTATGGTATCGGATAGTTTAAATATTAAAACTTAAGATGAATGGAATCAAAAGGTTGAAAGATTTTCTTTAAACTCGAAACTTAATTTAAATAAGATTTGTATTTTGAATCAATGTATTCACACAATTTACAATAATACTGTCACACAATTATCGGAAAGCACGACCAACTGACAGCTGAGTAGGGGACCGGAGGCATTCAGGCCACGCCTACCTATTTATTACGTGTCACTAACTGAGGGGATGTTTAAGGAAGTGGGTCGCTGGCCGCCTGTTTCCCCTCCCCCCTGGCGTATGGAACATTCGGGATTATTTTCTGAACCGCGAAACTTCCAGAAACAGCGATATCCCTATATAAGGCCTGCAGAGTGCGAGTCAGTTCAGTCATCTTGGCCCAGAACAAAAACGTCCGCTACTGCCTCCCTCCGCTGCAACGATCACTCCGAGCCATCGGCACGTGGAGTGAAAGGTGGAGGATGGCCATCAGCCCACAGAAGAGCTCTGCCCTTCTGCTGGGGAAGGTCCTCCGCTGGCGCCCGAAAGGAGATCTGCGGTTGAGGCAGAGAAGGATCCCTTGGGTCCGGACTGCCAAATACCTGGGTGTCCGACTGGACCGCGGCCTCACATTCACCCCACATTCGCGTGAAAAATCAGCCTCGGCCACACAGCGCTTAGGCAGTTGTACCCTATATTCCGTTCGACCATGCCCACTCGCCTGAAACTACGGGTGTATCGTGCGATCATCCCGCCCCTGATCCTGTATGGATGCGAGGTCTGGGGATCGGTGGCTCGTACCACCATCCGCAGACTGCAAGCCGTGCAGAACAGGGTGCTTAGGATGATCTACGGTACCGAACGTATGTTTCCTTCATACATTCTGCACACCCATTCTGGCATACCTTACGTTGAGGACGTTGTGCGTGAACGTTCGCGCATATTGTATTCCAGGATTACATCCCATCCCAACCACCTAGTGAACACACTAGGGCAGTATGACCACCGTGTACCTAGGAGGAGAAAGAGCTACCGCCTCCCAAAGGACGCCATTGGGTGGTGAGACCAGCCTCTCATCCCCTCAATTCTACACTCTGTCCCGGCCACACTGGGGCTGGATCTGGCCCGCCGGCTGACCCCCGGCAGCCGGGTCCCCCGGTGTGACCTCGAGGAGAACCATAACCTAAACGGTCCCCAGCAACCCGACCTCTCGCTCCTGGCCCCATCGCGCTGGACGGACACTGCAACGCAGGCCGCCAATAGCGTGGCGGTTCAGGGCACTGGCCTCCTTGGAAGCTAACCCCGCCACCAGGAGCACTAACAGAGGTCGAATCAGGTCCTTCAGTCAACAGCGACATCCAAGCTTTGGAGAAATGGCGAACTCTTTAAGACCGCACGGGTAAATCCGCACAGCGGATAGGTACCGTGGCGCTCTACCCACCGTCCGGGAGCACCTCGACAACTTGTTCTCGCTCTTGGCTCTTGGCTCAGTTCAGTTCTTGGCGAGCAGCCGTGAAGAGGGCCGACTGGAAGACGGTGTACGTGCATCAGAGGAGTTGTACGTAACTGTGAGCGTGCAATGAACCTGTAACAGACGAACTGGTGAATTGTAATTGTGTGTGTGTGCGCTAGTAATTCTATGTAATCGGCAAGTGTTCCAACTGTAATTCGGTGGAAATAAATAACATTTTGAGTTTGTGCAATTGGACTTTTAATTTCACGAACCCACAAACTCACAATACTTTTCCTACGTTGAGGAATAATTCTAACACAGTTAAAAATCTCTGGTTTGCAACCAGACTCTTGCAAAAATTCAGGACTTCCACACACATCTACTCACGATGAAGTAAAGATACAAAAGACTCTATCTTCTACTTTTCAATTATTGATTTTTACCTTATCACTATGGTCACCAAAAACTTCTGGTTCATGTCACGTTTCCCTGTGGCAAATACATCAACTTAGAATTACAGAATTTTCTGATTTTGCAAATATAAAATCCTAAAACAATTTTCTATTATAATTTTGTATTTCTATTTAATTTGATATTTACCATTTATTTAGATTGAAAGATTAACATTTATTTTCACCTGTTTGTGATCTACTCCATTCAGCCATTTATATCTCATAGTATTAATGCACAACACAACTTTCATCATTTTAAAGATATTAACATGAAATAAATTAATAAATTAATTAAACAATGCTCTGGCACTTGGTGCCTTAACAACTGCTTCATATATATCACGTTATTGTAAACGAAGCGTCATCGAATGCTACGTAAGTTTTCCGAACCGAGCTTTGTGGTAGCTGCTCACTTTTTTTTTCTAAGGCTGTATACAATGGAGGCATTGGTGGACTAGTTTTTACAAGGGTAGGAAACAAAATCAAAGGTCTCTTCCCTCCCCCAAAAGCATTGATTGACATGTTACGTGCTGAGGGGATTCCACATTGAAACTACAGAGAGGTTATTGTATGTCTGACCGCTAGGAGTCAGGAATGAGATGGGAGTACTGTGTGATTGTGCAGCAACCTGGACCAGGGGCAATGAGCCAGTGTGGAAGTTCCTAACGTGAGTTGGAGATTCTTCATCTCGGTGCCAGGTTTCGCCACCAGACGAAGGGGTCACCGTCAAACCTCAGCAGAACAGACGACTGCAACGCCACTCCTATGCCAAGAACAGCAGTCACAGTGTGTTAAATGTAACGTCAAAATTTATAAATGCTTTGAACAAGTACGAGATCTTTTTGGGTAATGGGTAGAAAGGAAGATTTCAGAACTGTGGTCAAGGCTAGACGTGTTGAGCTTAATACATTTCATAGGGCAAGATTTAAGACGAAGGATTACAAAGAGAGATACATCTGCTGGTGGTAGGTATAGAACACTGATGATTCTAACATTTGTATACTGAATATTTCTGGACTCTTCTCTGGTCACGTAGAGAAGGTATTACATGGAGGAAATAATTCTCTCCTCAAACTTCAACCACTACATAGTCAAGTACTAACGCTTATCGATTTTGATCTTACAATACTGACATATGAAAGTTAAGAAAATGGTTGGATCAGGAACAAAGAAAATAAATCTTTTGCTGTTAAAGACGCTGTCAGTTGCCAGGATCATATTAGCTCCTGCAATGTATTGGAAATTCATCTCGCAGGAGTTCTACATGCCGGTAAACCTGTGGGGTTGAAATCTGTGACATGGGGTTCACCCTTTTGGGCATGATTGGAAACCGGTATGAACCCGCGTTTTCGGGATCTGTTGGAGGGACAAAGAAGTACAAAGATTTACATCGTCGACGTTCCCCACTTAAGACCAGGGTAGGCGCCAACTGGTAATCTTCTGCGGGTTGGCTTCATTTCTTTAACACCGACTTGTGTGTGTCAACCCCAAAGGGGAAGACTACCAAAACGGCTCATAGAGCCGAGAGCGTAGTATCACATATCTTCTGGTAACTCTCCGTGCTAGTACCGGAGGACATTGAAGCATTTCAAAATCCATTTGTATCAAGACTTACCCAATAATTCAAGAGTGTTAGGAACCGTTTCTCGCTGAGTTCAATCCAATCTGAATGACTCTTTAGGGATGGACCATTATATCACAAATTAAGGACTCGCAGTGCCTACATCAGAGCAACTGAAGAGATCGAAGGCCTCTCTAAGGAGAGGACAGCAGAACTCGTTCCGGACCAAGGAGAATGCAAAATAAGATATTGCGAATGGAGGTATTAGACTTTCTTGTCTAAGCCTTCCTCTTACTATATTGTAGAATTTATATAAAATTTATTAAAATAAAATTCCACAATACATGTAGTTTTAATATCAAACTATCATTCTAAGAAGATGGTTGAAAATAGCTGCCCCTTTCTCCATACGGACACAAAAACATATTTATGTAGATCTGTTTAGGAATGAGATTTATTAATATAGTAATAAATACTGTTATTGGAATGTTAAAGTAAGAAAAATAAGTAAAATTGTGTGTTCATTGCAAAACGTTGTATAACTTCCTCTACCACTACAAACTTACAAGTGGGTACGTAGTATTATTGCACTCAAAAATTCAATACGTACCGAGATTTCCTCGAAAGGCTCCCTAAATAAAATAAAATGAATGTTTAGCGAAAGACCTGTGTGGTTTGTGTCTGTATGTTTCTGGGTATCTCTCTGGCTCTTTGTGAAGGACAGAACTAAAAACCGAAGAGTCTATTTAATACCACGTTTAGAGTACTTTTATAGCAAATGAAATTAATCTCTTCAACTGTCTGCAAATAGTCTCTGACTTCTTCATTTTTGGATGACCTTTGTAACCATTATTTTAATCTGGCCTCTGAACTTAAAAGAATTGAGTAATTTTAATTTGTTTTATGGTGCTTTTATGAATTCAATATTAATTTGAATAATTTTTAAGTGTTAAATTGTTTAAATTAGTTTAGAAAATGAAATTATGTAATTATTCAAATAATTAAAACGGTTGTAAATTGATTGATTCCTATGTGTCACGTAAAAAGTAATATTTAATCACCAAGGAAAGCGTCATCCTATGAGTGAAAGATAAACAAGACAGAAGTGAGAGAGCAGATTGCAAGTTCAAATGTGCCCGCCTTGGTAGCGTGGTGGTAGAATGTCTGCCTCACGTTCAAGAGGTCCCGAGTTCGAATCTCGGTCAGGGTGAGTTACCTGGATAAGGTTTTTCCGGGGTCTTCCCTTATCCTGTAAGACGAATGTCTGGTAATTCTAGTAGTCTAGTCTACACCACCCAGATAAAGCCGCAGAAAGCGGCTAGGTGCTGGGCGAAACCATTCCGTCCAGGTAAACTTGGACGACTCGATTCTTCTGCTGGTAATTCTAAGCTCCATAGACCCTGGACTCATTTGAGCATCATTTCATCCATTCCATTCATCGTCCGATATGACTTAACGTTGAAGGACGTAAAATTACAAAAAATTTCAAATGTCATCATCATCATCATCACGGTGTAAGCCTTGCGGCCCGTTCCGACTTCAAGGAAATTGATCGGACTATCTCATTCGTGGCCTGCCAACATTTCTTCTACCTACAGGTTTATACTTGTATACTATTTGTGGTGTACGGTCTTCGGTCATTGTCTGCACATGATCTTGCCATTTTTGCCTGTATGCAATAATTGTTTCATTTAGACTCTGAATTTCCAATTCTCTTCTAATATCCTCGTTTCTTTTCTTGTCTATGAGTCTATAACCTGCCACCTGTCTCAGAAATTTCATCTCAGCAGCCTCCACTTTCTTCTGTTGTGAGATAGTCAAGACCCAGTTTTCACACCCATAAAGCAGGGTTGGGATCGCCATTATTTTATACAGTTTTAACAAAGTTTGACGATTACAATTTTTAAAAGTTCTTTTTACTGTGTCACATGTTGTTTGGAATTTGTTTATTTTGTTTTGTATATCTCTATTACTGGTATATGACACAATATAGCCAAAATAATTAAAATAATTTTGTTGTTGGATGGGTTTATCATTTATGAAAATGTTTGCTCTCAAATGGTTCGTTCCTATAAAAGTCATTATTTTTGTTTTTTCATATGAAATTTGAAGTAAGTTCAAATGTGGAAGAGCTAATATTAAAAAAAAATTATAGTACGGTAAACTGAAAACGATGGATTGTGTTTATTATCTGTATTACGGCGTGCTTTGTTCACTTTCAAATATAGTTAAAAATTAAAGTATTTAAAAAGAAATTGAGAAATTCTTTTACATTTTTGGTAAATTGTTTAGCGAAAATATCCGTCCGTGGCCACACCTGAGATAGATCGTCTTCGTGCATCGGCTATTGCAGCATCGTGAAACTTCATAAAATTATTTCATCACAAAACATCGTCCAGAGAAGAAGAAAGTCACACGTCAACAAATTTATGAAATCTATTTACAAATGTAGCCGCAATGTGGTGTAGAATCTCACATTTAAACCACGCATCAACAAATTTTAAAATTTCTATTTTTCGTTATACTGGTAAACTATAAGAGATACATAAATGTTGCTAAACTTTAAGATGCAGGTCTTAATACAGGCACTATTTATTTACCTCATGTGAGAGAGAGAGGGAGAGAGAAAGAAAGAGAGACTGCGTTTTAACCTAAAATCATATCGGTGCGCCAATCTGCTGGAATTTCTTTTACACACCAGTAAATCTAATAATACGTGGTTATCACTTTTAAGCAGGATTTGAACTCGCGGTCATGGGGTCAGTAACCATCCCACAGCGCATGGGACACAGGTGTTCATTGTAATATCTGGAATAGAGATTAAACGTTTGCTTTATAGGAAGGAGGCTCTAAGGGCCAAAGCGTTCATTTAGGACCATCATTACGACAGCAATGGTGGCAATGGAAGTGATTGTTATATTGGTGATAGTAGTAGTTTAGTAGAGTGTGATAGTGTTGGGGAGGAGAAAGAGAGGCACAGTTTGGTGGGTACCAGAACTTCCCCAGTATATAAGGTTGTTTGCAGACGATTGTATCATTTATAATAAAATTCGGAATACAGTGCATGAAACCGCTCTTCAGGATGATTTAAATGAAATCTGTAACTGAGCTGCGGCTAACAAAATGTCAATTAATGCCAAGAAAAGTAAGTCCATTGTTTTTAGTAGAACTAAGGGCAAAATTATTGTTAACAATCACATGGGAGGGGTGCAAATTCCACAGGTGGACAGCTGAAAATACTTGGGAGTGTACCTGGCAAGTAATGCTGGATGGGACGAACAGGTAAATTCCACAACTAGGAATGCGTGGAAGGCATTACATTTCGTAATGAGAATATTGAAAAACGGGAGTGCTAGATCCAGGGAAATTGCCTACAAGGCCTTAGTGCGGCCGGTTATGGAATATGGAGTAGCATGCTGGGACCCATATAGAGCTAACCAAATCGATCCATTAGAAAAAATACAGAAGAAGGCAATAAAATTCATAAAAAGAGGCAAGTATTTTGGGCCTATAAAAGGAGATGAGACTAAATGGGAGGAATTAAGAATTAGGCGTAAAAAACATAGGTTGGTAGCATTATTCAAAGCTAATGCTGGTGTAAAGGCATGGGTGGACGTTAGTGTAAGGTTAGATAATCCGGATTATTATGGACGAAACGATCATAGGTATTAAATTAAGGGTAGAAGATACAGAACCGACGTAGGAAAATTTTCTTTTGTTAATAGAACCATTGAAGAATGGAATGAATTGCCTGTAGTAGTCTTTAGGGCTGTCCCCTGTCGCTGAAGAAATTTAGAAAAAATCTAGATGGTTTATAGTTTAACTTTTGAATTATAATGGTATATAATATGTAAATAGAGAAGTAATTAGATATTTTTTAAGTGACTAAAGTAAAATAATATCATGTTTTTATTGTTTACTGTGTTATTGTTGTAAATCTAGTATTTGTAATTTGATCTGTATTCTTAACTCTGCCACCGGGTAGTACCCAATTGCAGTCAATAAATACATACATACACACACATAAGTACAAATCGTTACCATCTGAGATGATAAAGGCACCACTAACGAGTACAGGTTATCTGTTACTGCCTAAGTGACTGTCGCCGCTAGTTGTTGACATACTATAGCCACGAGGTCAGTAACTAAGCTGTAGGCCCTGGCCCATTACCAGGATCTGGTGCCAGTACGTGTCATTATACTTATATTAAAAATATGTCGAGTTACTTTCACTTGACTTTCTCTACTCACTATCACATGTTGATCATCTAATTAAAAAACTGAGTACAATTTCTTATAATTTCAGACAACTGGTAAACATAGTTAACATAAAAACTCTCAGAAGCGTGTATTTTGCGTGTACTCACTCCATTTTAAAATATGGCATAGCATTATGGGGTAACTCACTACATTGTAAATCATTATTCATAATGCAAAAACGGATTCCAAGAATACTTGGAGGAGTTAAATCAACATTTACGTGCAGACTTTATTTAAAACATTTAAAATCTTACCTCTCCCATGTATTTTCATTTTTGAAATGTTAAAATTTACAAATACAAATTTAATGAAAGGAAATGACCTCTGTACCTTTAATGACACAGTTTATAATCATAATACTAGACAGAGAATGGATATTCATGTGAATAGAAGTAACACAAGAGCTCATCAAAACAGTGTAATAAACCTAGGAATCACTTTTTTTTAATAAACTGCCTATAGCCAATAAAACCACTTGCAATTTTTCAGCATTTAAAAAGTCAGTTTTGGCATACTTGCTAGACTACTGTTTTATTCTGTTAGTGAATTTATGGAAAGTTTATAATATTATTACATTTCCGAATTAATTATATATATTATGAACTTCTTGAGATATCTTTATAAATCATTATTTTGCACAAAAACTGACTTGTCCTTATTGGATGTGACTTGTTAATTTACAAGTATAGTTAATTGCACTGTATATTCACAATTTGACGTGTCTTATATCATAGTACTCATGTACAATGTATGATTTCAAGATGGATAAATTATCTATCTATCCATCTATTTCTAATTAACTTCCACAAAGAACTCTAATGAGAGCTTATTTTTTACATTTAATATAATCGGGAAAACCATTTTCAGCGGCAGTTTAATTGAAAGTTTCCTTCTAAACACAGGAGCACTAGAAGAAAGCGAAAGATCATGTTTAAAACTGGCTCGCTATGTTGGCTTCGAAATCCTGTATCCTTTCATGGTATCACGAAAAACAAGTGCATTAAAAACTTAAAAGTGCTATAAAAGCATAATTAATTTCTTAGACCAAGGGGATTTTATATAATGTCTTGCAAATGAAGTGACTGGGCTACACTGATAATTCTCATTAAATTAATAAATAAAATTCATAAAAAAGAGGAAAATATTTTGGGCCTATAAAAGGAGATGAGACTAAATGGGAGGAATTAAGAATTAGGCGTAAAAACATTGGCTGGTAGCATTATTCAAAGCTAATGCTGGTGTAAAGGCATGGGTGGACGTTAGTGTAAGGTTAGATAATCCGGATTATTATGGACGAAACGATCATAGGTATAAAATGAAGGGTAGAAGATACAAAACCGACGTAGGAAAATTTTCCTTTGTTAATAGAACCATAGAAGAATGGAATGAATTGCCTGTAGCAGTCTTTCAGGGCTGTCCCCTGTCGCTGAAGAAATTTAGAAAAAATCTAGATGGTTTATAGTTTAAATTTTAAATTATAATGGTATATAATATGTAAATAGAGAAGTAATTAGATATGTTTTAAGTGACTAAAGTTAAAATAATATCATGTTTGTATTGTTTATTGTGTTATTGTTGTAAATCTAGTATTTGTAATTTGATTTGTATTCTTAACTCTGCCACCGGGTAGTACCCAATTGCAGTGAATAAATACATACATACACATACATACGTTTAGTCATAAAATATGTCAACGATGTGGTAATTTAACAAAGAGTATTAGAAACATTTCTGAGAACACTGGAACAATTTTCAATGCAGAACGTTATTTAGGGTGGGCGGAGTTTCTTGAATGTGTGGACAATACTAAAGTTAAACAGTTTATGTGTGTGGTATAAAACAAGGACATAACTCAAAAACGAAATCATAAGTGTTTCCAAAGAAGCAGCTCGAGAACTGTTTTAAAAATTCCCATTATCCAAATTGAAATTTACTTAAACAGTATTTCTTTATTTTTTATTTTCTTGAACACCATCATTTTTTATCAATATTCGTATGTTTAAGAAAATTATAAGGCAAGTAAAATAGTACATCTGAATTATAGCTGCAAGCATAGCGAACTCAGTACGTTTTGAATATACACTATGTACCAAAAAGTAATTGGGCAGCCACGGTTGGGGTTCATTTAGCATGTCATTTCACTGTGAGTCCACCGGACCAGATAGAGGGGCGGGGCTTGTTGGTCTCTAGGTCTTGCCCTATGGAAAGCCCCACGGAGGCGCCGGGTGCCCTTTCGGGACAGCTTGGTAACTCCCTGGTCGAAGGAAGCCCGGGTCCTTGGTCCTACGGGTCCAGGACTAATGGGAGTATAACCTCTGGCATAACTGTTGGGTCCTCTATGTGTTGAAGTAGGCATTTTCATCGCGAGGTCTACCCAAAAGGCCGAAGAATCCGGCCTCTATCAACCCGGATGCGATGGAAAACTCCGGGGCTCTTTCCTTTGGGCAGTACCTTGAGTCTAAAACGCCTCCCCCTTCGACAACAACGTCAAGACGGGTGGAAGTGGATACGCCACTTACGCGCGTCAACCCCGTAAGAAAGACTACCGAATAACCTCGTTGGAGCCACCTAGTAATCTAGCACACCTTCAGCAGGCTGGTACCCAAGACCTTTTAGGCAAGCTCTCTACCCCCTCCGGGTGGCCGAAGCCTGGCCGGAGACCCCCGATCTCAGGCGGGTGTGAGGAACACACTGCCCCCTCAAGTCCAACCCAATCTGAACAACTCCCATTCGGGAGGGGCTCGATTGTTAGCCCCAAGTTTCCTGTGATAGCGTCAGAGGTACTACGAGTGGTAGGGTGCAGTGACCAAGAGAAACAATTGAGAAGGAGATGGTGCACGGAGCAGAACAATATAAAGGCTTAATTGTGGGCTGCCACTTCAGTGTGCTGTCTAGCAGGGCAATAGCCGCTAAGATAAACAGGCCAAAATCAACAGTAACATTTGTCTTACGTAAGTGGAACGTTGATGGAGATTGTGACAGTGGTGAACGTTCACGACTCCGAAAATTCTGACCAACCAAGATTGCAGACCTCAGAGACTCTAGTGGTGCTTGGATCATCGCAACTGGACACTGGAGTGGTAAAATTCGGTTCTATGGTGTGTCGAGTCTAGATTCAGATTATTTCGGTCTGATGGATGTGTATGGGTGTGATGGCTACCCGGGGAACGCCTTTTGCCAGAGCATATAGTACCTACCAAGGAATTTGTTGGTGAAGTGATGGTATTGGTATGTTTCTCGACTACGGTTGCAACCACTGGTAGTTGTCATAAGCACATTGTACAATTCTCGATAGCGAAATGCTCCCTACACTATGGCATTTTTATGGAATAGGCCCTTGTTTCTACCAGAGTGACAATGTTAGTTGCCATAATCCGACTACTGTGCAGTGGCATGTAGACAATTATGTTCAAAGGTTGGATAGCCCTGCGCAGAATCTTGAACTCAAATCTCAGTGAGCACCGTTGGTACGAATTGGTACGATGAGCGAAATTTCGGGAGAGTAGTCAACTTCCTGTGGCCAACTGACTGACACGTGTCACCATAAATGGCGACGCATCCGTCCGTCCGTCCGTCACTGTTGGCAGACTTTAGTAAGCCAAAATGATTTTGCTGCGTGCTTATCCTCAATAGGGCTTTAACGCAGGTAGGAAGAATTTTGGATGGAGTTTTGCAGGGTGACTTTGTTTGTTTTAGGTTGATAGTGGGGAGGAGGGTACTTTTAGCTCCTCCAAAGTATTGTGGTAGAACACAGTACCCATTACACCTTGGTGTACATAGAAGTAAAGTGTTCTTATTGGTTTATTTTAGAGGCCAATTCCTCTCTAATTGGGAGGCGACACATCCCAGTGGAAGTCTTACACAAATAGTGGAGATCATACCTGAGAGGGTGGCTATATTTTAGCAGCAACATGTGGCTCCAAGAAATCCTGAAGGGGCAAAACTAGCCAGACAAACTTTTGCATTTTGGTAGATAGTGTATTTGTATAACGTGAAAGCGTAAGAGCTGGGATAAAGCTTTATTCGCACAAAAAGAAAGGCAAAAAAGAAAACAGCCAACGTCGTTAAAATACACAATTTTTCTTAAATATGTTCTGCTGTTATCAGCTTCTATTAGTTTTCTCCCCTCTGGTAGTGTAAAGAGAACAGAATGTCAAAGCCATCCCACAGCGATTCGCGTTTAAAAGCCACTTAGGCCGCCATATTCTCCTTGTATCTACAACGAAATGTGTAATAAAACCATTTGTGCAACTTTATCTCAGTTAACATGAAGTAGAATATGTAGAGTAGTGCATAGAATAAATAGGTGAAGCAACGCAATACTTTTGGTTACTGGAATTACACTGACGAAATTTCATAGACATGAGTTAGAGTTCTATTATGGGTGAACATTCGTGGTGTTCCAATTAATATTTTCGCACTTGTGATATAAAGCTCCTAAATGCTTAACACCTCACAGACCTGATTTAGGTGCTTCACTGACCTGATTTCACAAAGAAGCCACGAATTGTGCTCAGTAACGGATATAAAACTATTTTTAATTCATGATCTGTGATTTAAGGAGGCCCTTAAACGCATACCTAATCATCTAAATACAATAATCAGAATAAATGTTTTCTTTGTTTATGGCACAGTCAATTACCAGAATGATATCAATGTCGCTAGAGTAGGCGCACTGTGGCTGAGTGGTTAGACCGCTTGCCTCTTGCCAAAGCGCTCCGGGTTCGATCCCAGGTGACCTCAAAGTGAGATTTGTGGTGGACAATAAGGTGCTGGGGCGGGTTTTCTCCGGAATCTCCAGGTTTCCCCGCCATCTTAATCCACCGTGAAGCGAATTATATTGGTGAGAAAATAGTTTCCCTTTTACGGGACAGTTTGAAACAAATAATGTTTAGCTCAGGGTAAAGCAATGAGGTTAATCACAGGGTATGCTTGGATATGTGTGAGAAGGATCGTTTTATTGACACTGGAATGCCCGTTTCAAACTGATTTATTGACTACTTCTTTTATCCGAACACCAAACTTGAAGTTGCCGACCAAGGGTTACCAATATCCCTGTTTAGAGTTACTGAAAGCGGAATGTTTATTACTCGATAAACTTTATTCGTTCCTCACGTATATGAACCAACAAATATATTCTATCATTTCTGGTATGCCTGGCCCAAGACAGAACAAGAGGACTGCCCTAATTGCCCTCACGCCTCGGACTTTCTTAATGGCTTGCCAGCCACGAACTGACCCAATGTCCACAGATGTGCGTGGGTGTATCTGTGACACTTTCACTTTTTGGAAGTCCTCTTCATTCAACCAAAGATTCCCTTTGTGGCTGTTTTGTCACCATTATGGATGGTCCGAAGAATACCTCATTCAACAAGTCAAGTGCTCCGCTTTAGAAATCTGCTAAGGACACTGTTTCATACATTTCTTTTGATAAAACAACTTATTCACCCAAACTGCTATTCTACTCAACTGCCCTTGCACGTGTTGTAACAAAGAACCAACATTCCTTTGAAATCCGTCATGATTCTTTACTTATTTCAACCCCTTAATTTCTGTATCAACCGGTGCTCCATCTTCATCTCATACATCATCAGTGTTACCGCCGCCCACCTTGGTAGCGTAGATGGTAGCGTGTCTGCCTCACGTTCAAGAGGTCCCGAGTTCGAATCTCGGTCAGGGTGAGTTACCTGGATAAGGTTTTTTCAGGGGTTTCCCCTTATCTGAAAGACGAATGTCGGATAGCTCTAAGCTCCATGGACCACGGACTCATTTGAGCATCATTTCACCGATTTGATTCATCGTCCGATATGACTTAACGTTGAAAGATGTAAATTACAGAAAAAGTGTTTAATCCTGCGGTGATGCATGTAGTAAACGCGAGCGTTAAACGGTATTACATAGTGGATATGGTAAGAGAGAGATCTCGAAACCTCCACCAAAAACTGTCTACTCATTCCAACTAGCTGGTTAGCACTCTGGACCAGTATGACCACAGAGCTCCTCGCAGAAGGAGATACAAACTCCTCAACGACGTCATGGGCTATTAGCCTAGGAGGGATTCTCTCCATCACACCATAGACCTAGAAATGGGTCTAGATTAATACCCTCACACAGTTTCCTAACCCCTCTGGTCGTGCTGTCTGCACTCTGACCTCCTTCAAGCGGGGAGATCGGGTGAATTTGGTCTTGGGAATACATACCCCCAGAATACATACTGCCCAGATAAAGCTGCACTAAGCGGCTAGGTGCTGTGGCGAAACCTGAGAGACCCGATTCTTCTGCTGGTCTGCACTACAGGTCATTGCGCCGCCAGTGTGCCGGAGATTCGTTCCGCAGTTGTTTTACTCGTTAGTAAATCTATTGAACGGACCGTCTCTGTTAAGCACATTTCGGCCGTCTAATACAGCAACTTAATTGCTATGTGCGGAATTATTTCAGGACAAAATTCCATATTATAACAGGAAGTAAAACTAGACAAAACATGCTGCTTTTAGGCATTTTGGTTAAGCAGAACTTTAAAGTGTCATGACAAAAGGTAAACAGAGCTAAGCTCTTTTCACATGACTTAGTTTTTCCCCCTTTTTCAACTGTGCTTTTCATCTATTTGGAGCCCAAGAAATATTGTATACTTCTCAATACTTTCCTTATATGTAGTTATGGTATGAAGTTATTAATGTCAGTATGTACTTACACTTTGTTTTAAATTAAAAAAAGTTATATTTAAGCTCAGTTTAATGATAGCTGCTTCAAACCAAATATTGAGACTTTAATGCCCGCCTCGGTAGCGTAGACGGTAGCGTGTCTGCCTCACGTTTAATAGGTCCCGAGTTCGAATCTCGGTTAGGGTGAGTTACCTGGCTAAGGTATTTTCCGGGGTTTCCCTTATCCTGATAGACGAATGTCGGGTAACTCAAAGCTCCCGGACTCATTTGAGCACCATTTCACCCAATTCATTCATCGTCCGATAGGACTTAACGTTGGAGGACGTAAATTATATAAAAAAACTAAAAAAAATTGCGCCTTTAATACTTTATTGGCAGATTCTCTTAATTGTTGGGCCAGAGCCTAACCCATCCTTCTGTGTGAGTATGTGTGCGTCTTTGTGTATGTGTATGTATCTCTGTGTGAAGGAGAGAGAGAGAGAACATAGTTAAAATTGGAGAAAATACCATTTTGAGTAAACACTGTAGTTCAGCATCTTCCATGGATGCAATACGATGATTTTTTGATGAATACTTCTACATCAAACTACTTGTACTCTTTACATAGATAACATCTCATTACTTATATTTCTTTAAGATTGTTATACAAACGCTACATGTTTAAGATATGTGCGTGACTAATAAAATGTATATTTTTAATTTTCTTGAACCTGTGAAGTTTCTGACCATTAATTTTGATTTTAAAATTCCTTGGTAATTACTAAAACCTTTATTACAATGTCAACGAGATTAAGAAACAATTGAAGATAAACTTCTGATTGAATAGCTAGAAACAAAGGAAAAATAATAATATTGAAATTTAATGTCGATAATAATAGTCCAAAATTATAAAGTATGATATTTGAATGTTACGTATGGTATAAACAAAAGATTATGTACATTTTCTGATATGCTAATGAGAAGTGTGTCAAGAAAGATGACTTGAAGCAATGAGAAATTTTTGAATTTCCATAGTAATGGCCAATTCAATAAATTCAGATTATCTAGAGTTAGCATCATTCTATGCATGTACGTCGTCGAGTTAAGAAGCAAAGTATTCTCAGTTTGTGGGAACTTGATTTCAAGTTTTATCGTGAACAGTTATTAAAATGTTTGAGTAATTAGTGTGAAGGAAACCTACGTCTCTAAAGTTATTTATTAATTTGTGTTACCGCACAGCGATTTCTCGGTAATGTGTGAGGCTCACGTTCCGGAAGTCTCAGGTTCAACTCTCCTTGGTCGCCATAACCTTCCTTGGGTTTTTTCTCTTTTTTGTTTCCCCTGGTATTGGTAAGTAAATGGTACTTTTACTACGAATTTCCTGATCCCATCATTTGTTATCAATCTTTTCCAGGATTGCAGGACCAGGTTGCCCTGGTTGGTTTGCTGTATCGTCTGTTTCTGGGACACTCACGAGGGAACTGTCACTGTGCTCTCACTTATACGCGCTTGAGAGTTTGATGGCGTCAGCTCTGCTTTATGTGGGGCCTGTTTGCCAAAGATCTGGTGTGGAGTATAGCTGGAGGTATACGAAAATGAGTCCAGAAAACATAGAGGCTAATAACATAGCATTGTACGAAGATTGTTTACCCCTGACGGTAACGGTCTACAGATACCATACTAAGGAGCGCCGTCCCCACATACGCCACAGATCTGCCAAGGGATGTCCAGCAGCTACTTGCAAGTGGTCGCATGTGGCACTTTACAGCTTCAAATTTGGGCGTTGCGGTTCTACTCCGAAGTAGATTTTTGGTGCGTATGGTTTATATGCAGCAGGCATTACACCATACAATTTTCAGGTGCGTAGCTGTCTGAGTAGAGTGTAGTCTCTGGTCAGTTTGCGGTTGCAGGAACAGTTGGCATCGGGATTGGCGTCATATTGTAGAAGTTAGGAATCCCGTCTTTGGTAGATCGTTATCCGGATCTGGCCCTTCCTCCCAGCTGGCCGCGCCGGGGCTCAGTGGTTAGACCGCTTGGCTCTCACCAAGGCGGCCCGGGTTCGATCCCAGGTGCCAGCAAAGTGAGATTTGTGGTGGACAACACAGCGCTGTGGCGGGTTTTCTCCGGGATCTCCGGTTTCCCCCGCCATCTCATTCCACCGGTGCTCCATCTTCATGTCATGTATCATCAGTGTCATCGCCTGCGGTGCCGTATGTAGTAATAGCGGGCATCAAATACTACACACCACACACACCCTTCCTCCCAGAGGTCACTTTGGAAGCACAAATGCCCGGCAATGACGTACCTACAGTGGTGTGCTACATTTACTGGAAGCCTCCATCTGGATACTCCCAACTCCGCTACGTGTTTGCATATTTTAAGCTCTTGTTAGGGCGTTAATTACCAACCATGAATGAAATTTGAGCCAATTTAAATAAAGAATTAAACAAAAATGTAATTTTCATATTAAATGTGGTGGACACTAGGAAAAACGAAGCGCTGGAGGCTTGGAAACACACTTATCTTGAAAATGTCCGCTTGCTGGCATTGAAACTATATTGTATAACATTTCAAACATTTACATCATCCTCGCACTATAATGACCCATGAAACATAAACATATTTATTATATTAATTTTAATTTATTAACAGCAGGTGTCTAAGTCTAGACCATGCTCATTGTATGAACACAAGCTCCTCTTCCCGTACAAAAGTATGTGTTTATGCTGACCTTTCGTGTGGAAAAATTCAAAATACATTTCACCCCAAGTGCAACCAATGACAGGAGTAAAATGTTAAAATGGATCAATGTATTCAATGCAATTTTGTCCATAAAATTAAAATGTAATTTAGAAAACCAAAGTGATTTCGTGGAATCTGAATATGTTTTAAGGATTATTTTAGCACAAGCTAGTAACATAATGAAATGGTTATTATTAAATATTATTAAAAGAAGTGCCAGTTTTTTTTTAATTTACGTCCGTCCCAACGTTAAGTTATATCGGACGGTGAATGAATTGGGTGGAGTGATGCTCAAACGAGTCCAGGGTTCATGGAGCTTAGAGTTACCCGACATTCGTCTTGAAGGATAAGGGAAAACTCCGGAAAAAACCTTAGCCAGGTAACTCACCCTAACCGAGATTCGAACTCGGGACCTATTAAACGTGAGGTAGACATGCCACCATCTACGCTACCGAGGGGGGTGAAGTGCCAGTTTGTGTTTTATATGAAGAAAATATGCAAAAACTGTGCTAGTTTAAATGTTGCATTTAAATTATCCTGACATTTTAGTTTTGCACACTTCATTTCTATAAAAATTTTGGACTTCTTGATGGCGTATGTAGGTGCATTTTATTCAGTTACATTTCACATATGAATCACAAATATTTTAGCTAAACCAATCACATAAATAAGATTTGTTTGTCATTAATAAGTCGATATTTAATTCAATTCATAGAATGGAATAGAATATGTTGCACATTCATTCACAAAACAAACTTATCTTTCCAGATATATGAATATAAACCAAAGAATCGTTAAGATTTACAATATGCACAGGAAATAAAAAGCTAATATGTTGTGACAATACTACATTATGTCTTGTTACACTGAACAATATTGTTACCCAAGCGGCAAACTCACCATGCCAATCAATAAATGAAGGCCGGTGGAGGGAGGGGAGACCGCAGGGGTAGCTGAGTCTTCGTTTCCCCCTCATCCTGCTGCCCGAAGGAGGGCGAAGCTTCGAGAATGTTTTCCCCCTCGATAAAAGGAAATCTCGAGAAACTTCGGGCCGCCGATCAATACAAGCGAGGCAACGGTCAGTTGTGTTGAGTGAGTCGTGGCGAGTAGTAGTGTAAGGCGCGCCGAGTGTACGTGGAAAGACGAACTGGCTTAGTTGTAATTGTGTACATTACGAAATTGTAATTGTTACATTGGAATAAGGTGGAAATAAAGAACTTTTTGAGTGGTGTAATTGAACTTTTTAATTTTACGAACCCACAAAGTCACAATATACATTTAGAAGGTTTCAAACGAAAATTATCTTCTTTTCTCCTCCAGACATGCTCTGTATTGAGAAAGGTTTCTGTCTACATCGCATGATGTAACTGGGGCAAATTTGAACCTAAAGGAGGCGCAACTGTTTTCTTTTTGTTCATTGCAATTTTCTCTAGAACCTTGTAATTCATCCCAAATTATACACAGAGTGCGATATACTATATTTTCGTGGATAACACCTTTTAGTTTGTGTTGCATCTATATAGAAGTATTCCGTCTCTGCTTGACGTAGCCAATGTGTGTGATCTTCCACCAGCTGAAGACTAACTCAGTTGTCAATCTATACCCTGTGTGCAACTAATTTCACGAATTTTTTGTTGAACTTCGGGGCCCTAATAATATTTCTAGCTCTGATGGTATGTTCTAACTACGTCGAATAAACTATTTGCTTTATTTTTGTACTTCAGCTGCTGGTTTACATGTTACCACTTTAGTAGTAATGTCCACATACCTAATGGCTAAATCTTCCACATGTATTTTCTTCTTCATGTACTTTTAGACAAATAATTTATATGAAGTTTATACAGAAATGACCCCAATTTACACCCCTGTGATACTCTATATGTTATATGTTCAAAATGTGATTTAATTTTTCTCAGATTTCCTTCAGCGTTATATATTATCTCTACACATTGCTCTCTGTTAAACTGGTACAAATTTAACCATGGATTATTTCTTAGCCCTTAGGTTTCTAATTTTCCGAATAGACTTTTAATGTTGACGTAATGAAGAGCTTTGGAGAGATAAAAAAGATTGCTTTGCTTTCATCTTTCTGAGTAAGTAAGTAATCTTTATTTCAAATTTCAAATTCAAAACATACTTAAAATATTCCTCTTTTACTAGATATTCTACTATTTACTACTGCAGATACAGAAAATACAGGTTAAATCATCTTTGCATTCTTAAACTCATCATTACAAAAACATTGTTATTATATCGTGAAACTTCATCGCTATTTTAAATAACATAAGATCAACTACAATAATTTTGTGAAACGGCTGCTTGTGATCTCGATGCTAATGCAACATTAAGTGAAACTGCAAAACATAAATAATACAAGTGTGTGAGAAACCTTACATAAGTGTATACAACCACAAGTAATAAATCATAAGGAGTGTGCCTTATCTACGAATGAGTCATAGATGCGAGAATGACAGACATTTGAAATCACGTAACAAAGATAGGCTACAAAGTCACTTTTCCTTCAAATCGTGATTGTGCTTTTGATCCCATTAACAAACTTGATTATAATAAATCGGTGATACTTCAAGTGATAATATGTGATTGTGTTTTTTTAAACTAGAGTTGCATAATCTTAATTTCGGAATTAACACCTTATTACAATGACAATGTCATTTTTTGCTCCCTGATTTTATTACAGGCGAAGCGCAAATCCTTGAAAAATTGATTTAGTCTGTATTTATAATAGTTTGTAAATAATTTATAATTATTTTATATGAAATTATTAATGTGTTTAAAACATTATGGCACAAGTATCACTTAAGCGGAATCCCGTCTCGGTAGCGTAGATGGTAGCATGTCTGCCTCACGTTCAAGAGGTCCCGAGTTCAAATCTCGGTCAGGTTGAGTTACCTGGACAAGGTTTTTCGGGGTTTTCCCTTATTCTTCAAGACGAATGTCGGGTAACTCTAAGCTCTATGGACCTCGGACGCATTGAGCATCATTTCACCCATTTCATTCATCGTCCGATATGACTAAATGTTGGAGGTGTAAAAAAAAAAAAAGAAAAAAAACTTCAGTGGAAATTAAGTCTCATCAGTGGCTGGCCCCATAGCTCAATCGTAAGAGCACCTGCCTGCCGTACTAGGGGTCCCAAGTTCGATTCCCGGTAGTGGGGGTGGAGATTCTTTTTACGTCCAAGATGATTCCTCATCTTCCCCAGAGTCTGGAAGTATGAATGAGTGTGCGAATGTGTGCGTGATGTAATGATTAAAAACCAACCGAACAAGAGTTAACACCTTCGATATGTCTCCAAAGGAGAACGGCCGCCGATATGACCATTGCAGTTAAATGAAACAAAAACAAAAAAGTCTCATCAGAATTTAAGGCAAGGCTACATTGAAAATTCCGGATTCCATAAAAATGAAGATAAGCCACATAATTAGAGTATAATTTTAAACATGCACGCAAATTTTCATGCTGCTAGGCCGAATAGTTCATTAATTATTAATTATATTTTGTGAAAATATTTTAAGAATTACTCGCTATATAAAATGTTCTATGTCAAAGTGTTTTAGCTTTTAAATTGAATTTTTGTTTTTGGCTAGTACAGAGAAATTTTAAAACACCCACGTTCTTATTTTTTTGGGAATATTCTGCTAGCATTTTCTCTAAAATATTTTCCGGTATTAGCTCTCAAAATTTTGAAAATATTAACTTTTTTGTTCCTTAACACCATATAATTTTCAAAACATGAGCTTTAAAAAAAGAAAGGGGGAATTTGTAGTTTGTAAGTTTCACCAAGTTAAAAGAAGAACGTTCACGCGTGAGGCATTTTGGGTACTGAAAAGTGTTAGAAAAACGTTTCTCAGAAAATTAATTATAAAATAATGACTGTCTTATTTTTAACGATTGTTAAAGGTCTCCTTTAAATTGTTACGTGATGGCCTAAAATGGTGCAAATGATGAAAATAACAAGTCATCTAGTACTACACAGCCTAAGGTATCTAAAATGACAAAAAAGAAAATTACATGATTTTCAATTTTTTCGGTGAAATGCCTTAAACACCATTTATGACAAATGTTTATTCCGGGGAGTGTGAATTCCTACAAAGGCGAGGTTAATTGGATTTAGATATGTGAATACCTACAAAGTGATAGCTATGTGAATTCCTAAAAATTAAAATTTTTGTGAATTCCTGCAAAGTCGCAGTTGGCATAATTAAAATAATTTCAAAATTACAGGATATTTTCTCTCACACTTTATATAGATTTGGGACTTTGGCTGTATAGTACTGGCTTGAAAATAAGTAAAGGGAAACAGTTTTGAAAGTTTGGGAGCTGCTAAATAGTGTTCCAGATTCTATAGCCCAAGTGACCAAAGTTTTACCAAAATCTTACGGAAATGCTCTCTGTTTAAAGATTGCAACTCAACTCCTCCAAAGATTAACTTAAAACATTTTAAGCATAAGCTTCCATTCCTTTGTTAAAGCTCATTTAAGATTCCCCATATTCAAAATAAAGTGCAATAAATATCCTACAAAACTTATTTTAAATAAATCGCATTCAATTTGTGCAAATATTCTGGACACTTGATTTAACATTTTACGAATACATCCCATATCTGACAAGAGGAGCGCTTCGTTCCAGCCTGAAAGAATTATGAAAATCGGTCGAGTGTTTTTCAGATTAGGTCCCCCCACCCCTCAAACAAGCAGACATTCTCTCTTTATATTATTAATGCTGGATTGAAGTAGTTCCACGGCTGCTCTGGTAATCACACAAGCTCTTATTTTCAGAGGCGGTCTTAGATGGGAATGATAATTTGGTTATAAATAAAATAAAGTTGTAGTACCTCCTTTCTTCTATAAAGATTGGTAGCAATGAAAGCTAATGGAGTATTAATGAAACTATCTATAATAGCTACGAGAATATTTAAGCTTTCTCCTAGTACAATTCATACATATCATATGAGTTTCATGGTGGGTATAGCTGTGTATGGAGCGCCCATATAGGCACATGGAGTAAAATTGAGGAAGAATATAGATACTCTACGGAAATACAAAGACAGGCTTTACTTCGTTGCACAGGAGCAGTATCAACGACTGCTACAATGACATTATTGGTGATAGTGGGAATATGGCCATTGTATTTGTTGAATAAACAAAGACAGCCTACTTTTGGATGAAGCAGAGAGAATTCACTAAGATAGAACATTTATTGGTAACTCCATGCAGGACGAGGAGAGAAATTAGGAACGTATTAATTGAAGAATGACAACATGAATGGGATCAAATTAATGTAGGAAGAAAGACACACGAAATATTTCCTAGTATAAATGAGAGGTTAAAATTAAAGAAGATCCGACTAAGACGAAGTCTTAGGACATGGACCGTACAGGACATACTTTAAAAAGATAGGAAAGGCAGATGAAACCATGTGCACAACCTGCATGGAAGAAGATACTCCAGAACATGCTTTATTTGAATGTATAAAGTATACACAACAGCTAGAAGAAGAGAGGAAAAAATTAGCAGGAAAATGCATATGGAACATCATTAGGAAGAGAGAATATTTTAAAATACTAGAACTGGCAGCGGAGAAGGTCTCAACAATAGTAATGAATGAATATAATCAACAACGACAGCAGCAACGACGAGTAAGAGACAATATTCAACATAGATATCGTGAACAACCTTCTACACCAAGATGATCTGAACGACTTCGAGGACAGAATATGGATACCTAGCTTCAACAACCAAAGCAAGAAGAGGAACTTCACCTAGTCGAAGGATTAATAGAAGAGGACAATCTTGGATTCTACAGAAGGATTTGAAGCGACAGAAGAAGAAGACAACATCAACACAAGAACCAAATGATAGATGATTTATTAGGGATAGGAAGGTAGAAGTAGTTTAGATTGTGAAAATTGTAAGCTACAATTGTAGCAATTAGATTAGTTAGGTTAGATGAGATAGGTTAGTGTAGGTTAGCTTTTCTGCAAAATATTTGTAAATATCAATATAATTATTATGTTTGAGTAAATATAAAATTGTAATACTGTGTCTTGGTATAGCATCTAGAGGCCAAGACATAAGAAATGCAGAATATATTTATTTATTTTTAAAGATTGGTACTTTAATGAAAATTAAACATTTCCAACAATTATTTACACTTTACAATGCTTTATATACGTTGGAAGTATACTATCTTGTGCAATCTTTTATAACTTTCCACTTTCCAATGCAAGCACAAATTCTGCAGAAATGCAGATACACACAAAGTACGTTTTTACACTTTCACGTCCATTTGCAGAAGAAAAAATGGCTTCAAGTGCATGAGCTTTTTCATAGTCCTGCGTTGCCATAACAACAACTAAACATTTTTCAACTTTTCTACATTACATCGTCATTTTTAAATAACATTTTCTTAACATTTAAATAATAATTCTTTTACTAATTTTAATTATAAATAAACTTAAAATAATTACTTACACCGTTTCACGACTAAACTTTCTCTAACACGAGACAAATTTGCTGTACCTTCCCCTGGCTTTAATTAAATTCTGTAATTCATGTTAAGCTTATTACGAGGAAAACAATGGCTTCGTAGCTCCAACATAAATTCTAAGCCTATTTAGACAGACAGCACGATAACATGTTAGCTTGGGACTCTTATGTTTTTAAACATGGTTTCACATCAAGTTTGATAAAAATAGGTTACTTTAATCCAACATTGAAGTTCTAAATGACGTCCGTTTACTCTGCCAAAATGCTGTTTAAAAGTGACCAAAAATCAGAGGAAATCAACTTACTTTTGCTTTCTCCAGTCTCAGTCTAGATATGTATCTGGCCTAAAATCTTTTAAATGACGGTGTTATCTGAGAAAAACATTGTGATATATATTAAATCAAAGTAAACTTAAAGCAGAACAAAATACTTTGCTTATGTGTGTCTCTGCGGGCTTCTATATCAAACCAAATCACTTATTCACACCAAAATAAACCTTAATTATTATTTATTTTGTTATAAATGGCTGCAGGTAATAAAGTTTCATTATTTCCAGCTAATGTTAACATAATGTTATCCTTCAATTTCATTAAAATATCTACAATCTCTCTTCACTCCGTTGAGATTTTACCAAGATGGAAAATGCAAAATAAAAACAGCAACTTGTTACGAAAGAGTCTATGCATTGGCGCATGGATTTGAGCGTTGCAACTATGGTTTCCGGCCCTATAGGTGTGGGGCATTTAAGCCCAGGTATTGTTCCTGTGTTGAAATCACTGGACAGAAGTAGGAATTAATTGTGTTTTTATTTATGAACACTCTTTTAAGTGCTTCTTATCTCAGCGTCTCAATCTATATTGGGCGTGAAAGATCGCTTAATTTTGCTCAGAAGTCTCTATCAAAATTGAGGTTCTTTTATGAGCCGCCAATTTACGATTTGTGACTACTGGCCTCAATCCCCTACGCCCGAAAATATTCATCTCGAAGTGTGAACCCACGTATTCGGTGACCAGAGGTGCAAGTTACCCCTAAACCATGAAGAAAGACAAGAAGCATAGTACAAAACATTTTAAGCCGAGGACCATTGAGGACTCTCCATCCACCATCACTACCACTTGGAAGTTGCTGAGTTTATATAGACCAAGTTTGGCACTATCCAGTTTATCATTTCTTATTTATGCTGGTCTCAGATAGGTAGACTAGCATGTATGCATTTGTATACATGCATATCTTTGTATACTTTGTATCAGGGACGGTTCTTTATGGATGCGTTTGAATCGCCAAGTCACCAACTTGTTTTTGAATAACTTACATGGTTAGGTTTTATGTTCTGGCATTTAATTTTCCTTTCGTCCAAGTCGGATACTGACAGGCTGTTAACAGCCAGAAGGGTTTTGCTGCGTACCCACCCAGGTTTTGGGTCTGACCGCAGGTTGATAATTTAGATGGTTACAGGATGATGTGGGATTATTTTGTTGAGGAAATTTTTGAGGTAGCTTTTTGCTCCTCTTTAATTTTTACAGGATGCCAAACCGCTTTTTGGTTTACACCCTGGAGTTTTATTTTACTATAAAGTAGGGTAAATTTTGTAGCCAAACAGCTCGTTTGGAGATTTTGAAATTCAGCTTCTGCTTCTGTATGGATTAACTCCTTTGTTACCTCGGGTGCCCGCATGCCATACGGGGTACCCGGTAAAGCCTGAAGCGGCGTCTCGTAGCGTCGTAATCTCCTAGAGACTGAACCAGGGCGCTTCTGTGAACTGGAATTTGAGCGCAGAATTTTGTCGCCCGGTGCCTAATTTCGTCCTCCACGTATAAAGGTCCTCCAAGTTATATTTTGTAACATTTGCGGCGAGCGAGGAGAGGTTGGAGGGGTAGAATGCATTGCTGTTTACCATGGCTACGGAAGCCGTATGTTCCGCACCAACTCGTGTTGCCAACACAATACAGAACCTTCTTCCAACTTTTTCGTTTATTTTAAAAGAAATTTGTTGGTAGAAGTAGTAACCCTTTTACAGCTAGCCCTGCGTCATGTGCTACTGTTTAATATCATTTGCATCCTGTGTAAAAACAATATTTTATGTGATCAGTGATTATTGTCTGATATGTGAATGTTTAGTTTTTCATATTTAAGGGATTTACAATGAATCCAACACACGAGTTGGTGTGTCTCCAAACACCCTTTTATTTATGGAAAAATGATGACAAACGCGTGGTGGTAAATGTCAGTGGGCCAATACCAGTGCTATGTTTAGGAAAACTTTGCGGCGGAGCATCTTCAAAATACACCAGGAATTGAAGACACGTTGGTATGAGGAATATAATTGAGTCGGATTGCAGGAGCTGAGAAAAAACACTAACAAAATTGCAGACGTTCTTCGGGAAAGTTCGCGTCTATATATTTTAAAATACAACCAGAACTTCAAGCTTAACAGGCATTTCAAGCAGTATTCCATTAGTGAAGTAGACAAGAAATGACATTTGGTGGACATGATGAAAGAGTTGACTCTTTAAATCAAGGTAATTTTAAGGAAATTTTGAATTCATATACAGAGGGAAGCCCAATCGAAATTCAAAACCACTATTCCAATATAAAATCCGTTTCTGCGATAGTGATTTTGCGAACTTAGGTTAGCCAATTTTCCGAGTCACCTAATTAATTCGCCAAGAGCCACGCCTCCTTTGTATACCTTTTAATTTTAAGATACCTCAAAGCTATTTCCGGGAAAAGGTCCTTATAGAAATTTTGAGCAATGCAATACTTCCTGTATCTAATATTAAAACATTCTAATAGAATTCCTATATTTCTGTCTTTGTATGTGAGGAAACGATGTCAGTGAGGCTGTTACATTCCAAACTGTAGTGGTAATTCATTCTTGAATGACAGACACTCATAATATGCAAAACCACAATTCATGCCCGAACTATCACAAGGATTTCCGCAGTCTGTTCTAACAGTACATTCCAAATAAGAATCCATATGACACCTCCCATTGAGGGACAGGTATTCGCAATTCATGATGACGCCAATGACATATTTTTCCTTGCTACAGATACGTAGAAAGCCTCTGCTCTTTGTCCAAGGAAACGGAGCCGGACTTTCTCTTATTTGAACCGAAAAGGTCAAGTTAGTAGAATAAATAATTAAAGATGCAAAGATTTTATTGAGAATTAAGGTTGGGAAATCCGTAGAAGACAATTGACTGCGATGACCTTGTCATAACGGTTTGGTTGAATGTATCCCCCTCGCGAATTTGCTGTCGGCACCTGTGTGGGACGTGACTTCGAAACTGTAACAGTGATTGAGCACGTAAATCTGTCAGTGTAACGATGGACTGCTTTAGCTTTGGGAAGTGTTAATGGTCAAGTCATGTTCCATTAGAGACGAGCACGGCAATCACACCTCCAGAAATGATGTACGACAATATGACTCAGAATATCTATCCCAAATGCAGGCATAAACAAATGAACTGCAACGGAGTGGTAGTGTTTACAAAAACTTGATTTTCTCTATAATTCCAATGAAGAGGACTTCAGGCTAATCACAGATAACTAAAGATGTGTATTTTAATTTCTTATGTCTTAAAAGCATGGAACTTTAATGAAAACATAATTAGAGCTCTTTCTGGGGAAGTGTAAAGTAACGAGTTTTTTATATCTATATATTTTAAAACAACAGACTTTTGTAAAACACTTCGTTAGGTATATTTATACATTATATTATCCATTATATATGTTCAAGGTTTCGTTTTGAATCAAAAGGGTAGTTTAAAGTAAATTATTATTTTTGGAAATAAATGATATGTATGTTTTTTCCTTTGAATATTTTAAAGTGAAACTTATTTTTGGTTTGCAGGACCAAAGCTTTATTTTAAACTATTAAAACGTATTGTTAATGGTATTTTATAAAACAAGTTGAAGCTAGAAGTATAAATAATTATAAATTCCCCATGAATCGATTATCTGGAACAATTTTTCTTAGAGCAACTATATTCGGCGAAATATCGATAGCAAATAGTGTCAAGAGGAAAAATTCAATGCCATGGCAGGGATTTTAACCACGGATCTCCTGGTTTCCGTCCAGTCGGTCTAACCCATTGAGCTAACATGGCCAATTTGCCGTCATGACATTAAATTCTGCATTTGACTCGTATATTTCCCCGGTAAACCAGTAGGAGCTTTCGCATCCGAGATACACCGTTTGTGGCGACTTACTATTGTAAGTATTCATTTAACTCTTATTATTTCAGTTAATTGCTGGAAATTAATCATTTCTTCATACTAGCCGCATATAGGCAAAGCTTTCTGATAGAGTCAACATGAAAAACACAATGTCATGGCCGGGATTTGAACCACGGATCTCCTGGTTTCCATCCAGTCGCTCTAACCCATTGAACTACGATGGCCAAATGATGAATTTAATGTCATGCCGGCACGTTGGCCATGATAGCTCAATGGGTTAGAGCGACTGGACGGAAACCAAGAGATCCGTGGTTCAAATTCCGGCCATGGCATTGAACTTTTCATTTTGACTATCTATCAAAAACCTTAGCCTATATACGGCTAGTATGAAGAAATGATTAATTTGCATCAACTAACTATTGATAACAAATTATTATATGTAATAATAATTTTAATTAATAAACTTATATCGTAGTGATACAGTAAGCAAAGTTGCTCATGTGTCTTCATTATACGCTTATTTATAACTTAATATTAATTTTGAAAATATATCAATATACAAATTAATCTTGAGATATGTAGGACCCGCAGTTCCTCGATTTGTGTACTTGGAACGTCAGATACAAGATAAGTTATCTTTGTTTACTCTCCAAGTGTTAACCAATATTTAGTAATTAAAAAAAAGCTGCAGATTTATAAAGAGCATACTTTTATTCCATAGTTATCACATTTACCGATCTCCGCACGAAAAACCCAGGATATATCATAAGTTTAAGATAGAATTTTTTATTATTAAACTTTAATTTACTGTAAACGAGATACGCCACTCAGTAGCAAAACAAATTCAATTGTCCTCCAGGAAATACATGTGCAGAGCCTGTGAAACAACCTCTAGAAGTTAACTTACTTGTAAACAGAAAACTAGATCTAGAAAGTCAAACTTTTTCACCGTAGAAAAAGAATATTACTTGCATGTTAGCTAGTTTCCTAGAGAAAGATTTATAATTAGGGCCCGTATTTTGATGAGTAGTCACAGACGTTGCTTATTGGAAATTAAGTGCATTCTGCCGCAAATACGTCAGATATATATGAGTTTTATAGGTTATCAAAATGCATTTTTTTCACATTTTTATAATAAAGTCAGTTTTTAACATTTAGATGCATTTACCGGGCATTTTCTTTTTTTCAGGAATCTATTGGGCATTTTCCTCTGTAGCCCGCATTCGGGAGGCCCAAGTTCGATTCCCGTGGCCGACCTGACCCTGACCCATGGGCTTTATGTATATATAAAAGGCCGAGTTGTAGAAATTATAAATCTCCTTTATTTTCGTCGAAATACACTGTTCAATTCTCACGTAGCAACACCACATCACATATACACAGTCTTCCAAAGTGGATGACAATAACAACAGTGACAGCAGATTTGCTCTCGTTACAATAACCTTTCAGCTGTCATTTCACAACACTGTTTCCCAACTGCTTCACTGTTTTACAACTAACTCACTTTGCGAGCCGTCACGTCCTTAAATACCTACTTTGTAACTCTAGATTGTTCTACAATAAGCCAGAACCCGAACAATCTCTATCAGTCCAGAAATTTCCGGAAGAATACAGAAACCAAAGTAACTTAATCTATGCCGGCGGAGCCTGTATCTCAGTTATCGCTGCCCACCGGCGCTTGTTTACAATAGCCGCGCTGTCATTAACTTCTTAGCAAATCTCATTATTACCATGAAACTTTATCCGCCGACTGTTTTCTTATTTGTGCCAAAACTTTTTTGTCTGTTGCCGTGACAATACTTATACATAAAAGTGCATGTATATACCACTGTGACAATTTTCAAGTAGTGAGAGAAGTGGTGAATAGCTTTGATAGGATAGATTCTAAGGCAATTTGAGAGCACACAGGATCTGTTTACTGATACTCAAATCCAAGGTAAATTAGCTTTCATTAAATCAAATTTTGCATTTTTGACGGACACTATAACCTCCCTTGAAGAAAGTGGCATGACATTGGATACGTCAATTGAGTTGGTGAGGATTGCAGAAGAGAGGATACAACATTTAAAAGGTGAGATTAGGGACAAAATTAGACAGTTTGTCAGATTGCCGATATCTTGTCAGGAGGAAACTTTAGAACTGATATTTTTTGAATAGGATTTAACAGGCAGTGAAGTAGTGTTTTTCAGATATGTACCTATAACATCTGTGGGAGTGGAGAGAAGTATCTCAAAGTATAAAACAGTTTTACCTGACAACCTCTGCTCTTTTACTTTTGATAACTTGAACATGACCATGGTGGTGTATTGGAACGTTAAGTTTTGGCTAATGGGTACAGTAACTTATTTTTCATATTTTATAAAACTGAAATTGAAATGGTGAATTTTGAATTTATTTATTATTTAGTAGCAATAATTGCATTATTTAAAAAGAAAGTTAATTTTAAAGTTAATTTTTTGTCTGTGACAGTTATTAATATATTATTATGAAAGAAATTGTTATTTTTTTCGGTAATTTTTTACATTTTATGTGTATTTTTTATATTTTAAGAGAATTTTATAGCTCATTTTTAGAGTATTTTTATGTCAACAACTTCCGGGCCCTATTTATTAATAATTGCGGCAAGGTGAAGTAATCATTTTAATTAGTAACCTTAACACGTAATACTCTGAGCAGATACTGCAGTTGGATAGAATTCTTTTGCTTAGTTTCTTTTCTTTGTTGGAAATACTAAACACGGATATTTTCTTCGAAGTGAGAACGCTCCTACAGTTTAAATTGTTCTATACATTCTTCCATTTTGAATATTAGATTAAATAGAACATAAGCTTTTTAAAACTAACAAATAAGAATACAAAGAGTATTTTCTCAGCGTTATCCCTCTGTATTTATTTTCTAAAAAAGTAAAGCATGAACGGTGTAGAGATCGAGGCTATGCCTTATCCTTTCAGACATTTTAACAGTTTACGGAAGCAAATCAGCAGCAGGAGTTATGCTTGAGGTCAAGAATGAGCTAATTCAGTCGGTCAACAATCTAGGAATAAACTCAGATGAACCAGGTCATCAATTGTACCCAATACTTTTAAACAACAAGCTGTGTTCAAGGCACTACTCTTATCTTTCTCAGTTTTTGGTATTTTCCATAAGTTAGACATGCTAGGATATCGCTTCAGTTAGCTTTTGAGGAATTAGAAACAGTGGAATGCTCTATGGTATAAGGTGGCTGTGTAACTGTAAAATATAATATAATGTATTATTTGTTATAGATCTATATTGCTCTTTATGAATCTCGTTGCCTAAAAATGTTTACCCCAAATTAAGTTAATCGCACACATTCAAAGTGGCAACAAAAGTAATACTTTAAATGATTCTAAAAATTTTACAACTAAGTAAAACGATAGATATAAAGAATAATAAAAAGCTTAGCTTAGACCAGACCTATTCAAATTGCATGACTCATATCCCTGGAGAGGTGCTGAACTTTACCAAGACAGGTGCAAGAAATTCTTATATCACTGGCCTCCGGGCGACTTTCAAAACTCTCACCTCTGTTGCATCGCCGTTCCAGCCTCAGCCTACAGTCTTCATTGTTACTCTACAAATCACTCGTTCGTCTGCTTATTACTTATGCCTGCCAAGTGTAGGAGGGCCGCACATACATGTCATCTGCGTCGTCTTCAGGTTATACAGAATCACTTCATGCGCATCGCTACCAACGCTCCATGGTTCATCCGTAATCAGCAGCTCCATCACGAACTAGGACTGTTACCTCTTCACGACTACATTCGCAGGATCTCCCGTCGTTTCTTTTCCACGCTGCAAGAAGTTCCAGGAGCTGTCGTGCATTATAGCATCGGCGTCCGCACGCGCCAGCCCTCACGCTTGAAGAGGAGACTACCACAGGTCCTGCTTCTGAGTGATACATCTGATTCGAGTGAGTCTAGTGCTTGATGTCTGTCTTACATCTGCAATACTGACTTAATTCCTTAGGGTGTATTATTGGAGTTCTAACTAAATGTAGTTAGGGGGCGGCCGTTAGACTACCCCTGAGTGCTATTGTTCTTTTTTACAGTTAAATGTTCTGTTACCTCCTTTTCACTCTGATCTGTAAAGCATTGTACTGCTGATCGATCAATAAAAATTATATATAAAAAGCTGCAAGAAATGTTCTACCATTTTCTACCACACATACACACACACGCACACACACAAACACAAACATACACACTTATATATATATATATATATATATATATATATATATATATATATATATATATATATATATATATATATATACGTCAGTACCTTCATATAGAAAACAAAATGTTCAAAATGTGACTGACCTGAAATATGAAGACACTTTACGTCTAAACTATCACAACTCAGTTGATTGTCCCGCTTTCTTGTTTTTGAATAATACTTCTACAAGATATTAAATCAATTACCGTAATGCCTAGTGTAAAAAACTGATTAGCATTGCCTTCTCCAGGAGTTCACAAACATTTCAGGTATTTTCTGTAAACTAAAAGTGTATTGCATGTATATTTGCAGAGAAATGTATACATTTTGCAGCTATGCTACACAATATAAATTTGCACTAGCATTCCTTAGGTGGAAATGGAACATATAATTAGGGCTAAACCTTTTCTTAATGAAATGGTTTATGATTTATCCCAGGTGTTTAACCTTACGGCAGATACGTTACGGCTAAATGCAAAAGAGGTTGAAATAATATTTAATTTCCAATTTTAGGGCAATTTAATGAACATGAAGCACTGACATTACAAGGAATTTAAGAGGTTTTTATCGGAAGAAAAGACTTCCAATTGAACGAAAGAATAATTTAAGAAAATAATTATAGAACATTTGACATGTGCCACTCTAAATGAGCGCGTTTTTGACGTACCACTCAAAATTCCAAATGCGGTTTCATAAGAAGCTTTACAGTGCTAGGGGATTGTTTGATTTCAGGGATGATTGACTATAGGCCTGTTGGTGTAGACGGCTCATAGTGCAGTTAAGGAGCCTTATGTGCTATATAGGAAAGCCTATAAAGGGATTTAAAGAACTAAATGTATAATATAGCTTAGAATTTGAATAAATCAAGTTAATTAAAATAATCATTCTCTTGAGTTCGTATTTACAAAATAATAAATAAGGGCAAAAGAATTATAACCTTAATGAAGTTACTAATAAATGTTTTCTTTCTAAAGGCCTCCAACGTAAGTCATATTAGAAGATGAATGAAATGGATGAAATGAACCTCCAATGAGCCCAGGTCCGTAAAGCTTAGAGACCACGCCACATTCATATTTCGGGATAAGGGAAAACCCCCGAAAGAACCTTATCCACAAAACCCCTCCTGATCTAGATTCAAATTATGGATCTCTTGAATGTGAGAGACGTAGAGGCGCTACCCCCACGTTGCGGTGGCGGGTAATAAATGCTTTCGTTTGGAAAAGAAATACACTCTTTATATATGCAGTAGGGGACCAGTAGCTGTTCAACAACGAAACGACACTGTTTCCTCTTAGAAGTAGAGGTTTCGTAACTTGTGGGTGGTGAAATGGAGCAAAGCACAGACTCCGTTGACAAATGATAGCGTAATGCGCCGATGCGAAGAGCTGTACAGCACAGTGACCGTTCTCCGAGACACTACGGGAAAAGAGGCACTGCCGACAGGAAAGAGTAGCCCGACCTTGGTCAACTGGCTACTGAATCAGCTCTTCGAGTCGATACTCGTTGGGACTAAATGTGTAAAATGGATCTCAAAGATGGGCTCCGGAGCAGCTCGTTGACAAAAAACAACAAACGGAGGCAGTTCTTGGACTGGAGACAAGGCATCGCTATGGTGGGAGCATAGCCACTGACATCCTGTGCAGTGCCTAACACCATCGCTGTTGCTGTAAAGGGGAACTTGTCATCCAGCTGAAGCAATTATTGTTGGCAAGGATTCCACGTTGTGGCGAAAATTTGAAGCAACAATATTTTGGCGAACAAAGAGTTCTACCTTGGCGCTACAGTTTGATACAATAATGTTTAGCTCAGAGTTAAGTAATGAGGTTAATCACAGGGTATGCGTGGATATGTGTGACAAGGATGGTTTTATTGACACTGGAATGCCCGTTTCAAACTAATTTATTGACTGCTTCTTTTATCCGAACATCAAACTTGAAGTTTCCGACCAAGGGTTCCCAATATCAATGTTTAAAGTTACTGAAGGCGGAATGCTTATTACTCGATCAGTTCTAGTCTGCCTGGCCCAAGACAGAAGATGACCGCCCTAATCGGCCGCACGCCGTGGACTGAATTAATGACCACAGAAGCACGTGGGTGTACATGTGACTTTCACTTTTTGGAAGCATTCTTTTCACAAACAGATTCCCTTTGTAACTATTTTGTCATGCCATTTTTAAGCGTCCGAAGAGTAGCCCATTCAACAAGTCAAGTGCTATGCTTTAGAAATCTGCTAAGCACACTGTTTCTTACATTTCTTTTGTTATAACAACTATTCTCCCCCAACTGCTATTCGACTCAACTGCCCTTGCACGTGTTGTAACAAAGAACCAACATTCCTTTGACATCCATCATGATTCTTTATACATTGCAATTCTGAATTTCGGTATCACAGCAATGCTCATTTTGATGACAATGGAGCATCAGAATCGGCTCAAAATGAAGCAATTGTCTGATATTGATTCTCACTTAAGCACACATTCTTACAAATCTGAAGTCCTGCATCGCATGTGTTAGTGCGTGTCTCTTTGCTCAAAGCACTAAATGTGCAACACAGTCCTCAGTTGGTGACCATTATAATTACTGACAACCTCAATATGGCAGCACAGAACGTGGAGTATGCCCACACGCGAGGAAGTCGCAGATACCGAAAACAGCCAATCCAAAAAATGGAAATGAAATGTACATCCAATACTTAATTATCTTAAATCACATGAAGAGTACCCGGTTCATATTAATCTATAGTTTCAGTAAAATTTGGTACTCAGTACAGATTCAGACGCTCAGTAAACATAATTCATAATTTCAATAACTCATTGGTTATTATCAACTTGTAAAAGATAGGGAAAGCTTATGTATTTCATAACTAACCTTGTCATCAACCAAAGAGGTATGCGAATTAATTGAAATTGCAAATAAACATATTTCGTTATTAATAAAAACAGCTGCCCATAGAACACGAATACAGGAGTCTGGGAGAAGCAATAATTAAATAAGCCTCACATGGATTCAGAAGTATGGCAACATCCCTTAAGCACTTTATAGCCACAAGAGGAGTTATTAATACTCAAACGGATTCGAAACTAGTATACCATCTTCGCCTAAGTTACTATTACAATCAAGATTAAAGACTTTCAGAAAATAAGCGTCGACCAATTGGTAGGTCGACGAATTATAAAGTACTGGATAAAACTATACCAGAAGCATAAAACTAAGCGAAATGGTTGAGTAAAATCAAACCACTACACATTCAGCTGTAACCACAGTATCAGGCAGCGATTAGGAGGCGGCGAATTAATCGAAATCAGATAATAAAAAAGAAGATAAATTAATAAAAATAGTTTGGTAAACTAATATAAAAATCTAGTTATAATAATATTAAATTATAATGGATAGAGTAATGATTATAATAGCGGTTGACTTAAAGAATAAGAGGGGAAGAATATAATTTAATATAACATATATACTAGCATCCAGGTAAGAAGGAGAAATTATTCTTGTAAAAATCTGTACACGTCGGAGAGAGAGGAAGGAAGGACCGTTACCTTCTTTGTGCTAGTAAAAGTTCAATGTCTGAGAACTATAGTATACATCCAGCCAGGAATGTGTTGGGACAAAGGGGCTTTCAAAATGCAGTTGAGCATGAACGCTAAAGGGATTTACTTCGCTGATTTGATAACGATGCACACCGTTACAAACAACTCAAGGTAGGCGTTCCCTAACTCAGGGTGGCCTGAACGTCAATGCGTTAAATGAGTTTTGCAAACCAATGCGAAAATTCGAAATAAATGAGAAACCAATAATAATGTAACATTTGAGAAGCGTGAGGTAGTTTGGTCATGTGATAACGTTAGAGAGTGGTTCAGAATAAGTTTCGAACTGAATCGTGAAGTAAGAAAAACTTACTTAAAAGGTGATACTACGACAAGAAGGACGTGTTCATGCGCATTAAGAAGAGAAGCAAAGATTTATAAGTCTGAAATGTAGTGAAGTTAGGAATAGCGCAACCAGCGTAAGTGGAAGCAGCATTAGAAGTTTATTAGAGCAAATTAGTCACCGTATAAAGAAGAAATAGAATCCCCGCGGAAGTAACTTTAAACAAGTAATCCAGGGTTTCAAGTAAAATTTAATTTATGTTAGGGATTTTACTAACAGGTGGTCACTGATCCAAGTCGATAAGCACACTTAGTAGGAACTAAACCAAATAATCCTGCAACAAACAAAGTGTTATTAATACGACTGAGTAGTCAACAACCACCAAAATCCATTTCCTAACACCATTCACCTGAGGATAAGAGAACTCATAACTCCAATTACAACCCAATCAATTTAACACTGGTATGTGGGTTTGCCACCAGCTCAACCACTGAGAGTGGAACAACCAAAATTCATTTGCAGCTAGGTTGATGCAGAGGTTGGTGCTAAGGAACTATAATGTTGAATTGTGACAGCTCGAGACACCAGCATTCCTTGAGAACTTTCAAGAACTAGATAACGGAAATGTTATACTGAATCTTTAAAAAGAGTGCAGCAAAGAGGGGGAATTTTTGGATCCAAGACAGAAATGACAGAAGCTTATAAAATCCTTTATCTCCCTGTTACTACTATACCAAATCCACTGGCCTAGGATGCTAATTCAACTATAAACCCTCTCCTAATCATGCCCACTTACTTCAGTTATTGAATCAAAATACGGAAAAAATTTAAATCAAGCTCAAGATGTTTGAAAAAAAAAAGAGAAAAAGTGCAGCCAAAACATTGGCGTTAGAAATAACACGTGCTCCGCTTATGCAATAGCAAAAATATTGGTAACAACATAAATGAATTGTTACTCCGAATATATAGCTTCTTTGAAATATCACAACCTAGCTCGAACTAGAGATATTCAATCTTCCATGGCGATTCTCTACCGTAAACTAACATGAAACTACACTCGTACCTGTAACTTCACAGGTATTGAAACCTTCTGGGTTTTATTGTTATCCATTAGTTGGCTCCATTTTATACTTATGATCGAAGCATTAAGTATGAAATTGTAGTTAAGTCTGATATAACTTTTCAAAGGAACAATGCTGATTAAGAAGCAATTACGCCAAAGGGCGGAAATAGTAACATATACTAGTTGTGTTTACATATTTATATTTAAAAGAACATAAACAAGGCACACCGTGCAGCATGAGATAAAATAAGTAGTGCAATTAGAGACCCAATATACTCAATATACTATGTTATTTTGATAATCATCTTAGCATATGAAAATATACCTACCCATAATGCGAAAATGAAGGCTGAAACAAAAATAAGTTATTGTGAAATAAATACCTGGTCTTAAGATGCATATTGTCGATTAAAGGGTATAAAGAATGAAATATATTCCGATATTCTTTGAATACAAATTCTGTAACATAAAATCCATCATCATGATCACAACTTTATGTTTAAGAATTTCGACCTCTTTCGATTTTAGTTGTTCTACCATTATATACGGTTTTACAGTGTGAGTTCAGCATTTTTCACATTAAAATAGAATTTAGCCTCAAATTTAAATGAGACTGTGTTTTGTTTAACTTATTACTGCATAGAAAATTAAAGTTAGTCCACTGAGTGTTTCAATTTTCTATGGAAATCATATTTTGCAGGAGAAAATAAATTAAAATATGTACATAAGCTAGCATTACCTCTGACACAATTCGTTTTATAATGAAACATGACTGAATTTTCGATGATATGCATAGCTATGAAGTAGAATATAAGTAACATTAGAAACAGAACTAATTTTAAAAAGGACAGTAATTTAGAAATTTATCTACCTAAGCAGAAAATGGCTAAGGAAACCGAAGAGAAACAAAAGAAAATCGACGAGGTGTAAAGCTCAAAAGGAAGAGTATAATTGCACATATAAATGAATTCTGAACAACTTCTTAAAGGTTGGAAACCAGAGGATGCCACTGAGTGAAGTGGTTTGTATTAAACGCTATCAAAGCTACAAGTAAGAAGCTTAACGTCCAAACATTACACTTTCTTTTTTCTGGTTATACTAAAAAGTCAATACCCTTTGGCAAAGCCATTTGACTAAGTGTATAGTTACACATTGCGCCATTGAAACCTGGGTTTTCTCCACATACAAAAGTTAACCAGGACACATCTTCCCCAACGATGCGGGACAGTCTATGAATTGCGGTCTGACGTCATTTATTTGCAGTTGTTGTTACGATACTGCTTTGTAAAAGCAAAAATGTTGTCACTGGAGTTTCCGTAATTCTAAGTGCAGAAGGAACAACTTTTATGGGCATGGGGATGAGCCACACTGTTAAAAGGATTTCCACTTTGATTTGATGTCTTCTATGGATAGTCAGCATAAGCCTCTGGAAGTCAGACCATTACTTTCCAAGACTTTCTCTACAGTAGAGTTTGTTCACTGAAAATTTCTGTTATTATTGACAAAAAGAATAAACTATTCTACTTCCTCATGTCCCTATTTGTGCCACTTGCTGATACTCACCAGTCAAACGCAACTTCCATTATTCAACTATTTTAAGGAGCGTCTTCATAAAATCGTGGAAATATAAACGTAGAAGAGAGACTGAGCAGATGTACAGAGTACCTGTGGAACATTCCCCTAATTGACATTTTTAAGAACTGTTTTACATTTAAGTTGTACTGCTTATCAAGTGCTGTAACATTTTATTGTTATACTGAATGTTCCTGAAATTATTGGCGATAAAAAAGTAACATTTGCTTGAATATAAATCCGTATTTTATTACATAATATTCTGCCATTCTTCATCTTCAAGTGATACGGGCACTGATAGTCATGGATTTGAACTCCTTTCATTTGCGAAAAGAAAACAGTTGAAGCATGGGAACCAATGTGTTGTGTTGGGCTTTAAATGATGCCTAAGTCCCTACTTCCAACATTGATCGTTAACAGCCGCTTCATATCTACACTTTCTTCGAAACACTTTAAATTACTGTCTGATTACCTCTTCCAGATGGAATTAAAGCTCTGTTTCGGAAAGATGGTGCTCCAACACACGTCGCCTGTATTGTTTCTAAACCCATTGATAAGGAATTCCCACAAAGAACCATCGGAACCAAGCATCCATGATAAGGCAGAAACCTCTTCTTAAGTCAAATATCACCACTTTAGTCCTTGCAATCGTTGAAGGTGGTATGCAGTACAGAAGAATTTCATGCAAAATTCTCTAGATAATTATATCAAAAGGCCATCCCTTACTGCAATGAATCTCGCGTTATCTGATGGATTTGAACCCACATCATAAAGAATTCGATCCTCACAGTCGGTGTTTCGTAATTCTCTTGGTCCTCCAGCATCCAAAACATTATTAAACACTGTCTCTCTTTTACTCTCTGAGGTGTTGGTGATTTCGTGAAAATGTTCGCAAAAAGATAGCTGTCTGTTTTAAAACTCAAGTGCTCGTAATGCACAGTACATAATGTAGTGTAGATCAATCTATTCATTCATTATTTTATATTCTGGGCTCTACAACGAATAGCAAAACAAAACAATGAAACTATTAACAAAAAAAACTTAATTCAAATATCAATCCTACAATGAATAGGCAAAAAATATAATAAAATAAACAATCAGCGGACTGGAAACGTAAAGTCAGAACGAAAAATTAAATGCCATAGCCGGGATTAGAACCACGGATATTCTGGTTTACGTCCAGACGCTCTAACATTGAGCTACTATGGCCAACGTGCCGATATGACTTTAAATTCTCTGAATTTTTCAGTCTGACTCTACGTTTCCACAATTTAGCCTACACACGGCCAGTGTAAAAGAACGATTAATTTCCATCAGAAATGGACCTATGTCCAAAGTGTTAGCGCTCTAGACTGTCAGTTGTTGTACTGTTCTCTAGCAAAATTAATCTTTCGTTTGTTAAGTACGCTATCATTTCCGAATAATCATATCAACGCCGCCGGTTTGCTGGAATTCTCTCATATGCCAATAAATCAACTGAATAGGAATGTTGATTTTAAGCACATTTCGGTCTGGTTAAGATTTGAATCTGCGACCTCGGAACCAGTGGACCAGCGCCTAAACATATTCTCACCCAATTATCGGAAGGCACGACCAACTGGAGCTGAGTAGGGGACAGGAGGCATTCAGCCACGCCCACCCATTTGTCTTGTAGCGCTAACATAGGGGATGGTTAGGAAGGTGTCACTAGGCACTGTACCGTCTCTTTCCCCTCCTCCTGGCGTCTGGAACAACCGGGATGATGTTCCGAGCCGCGACGCTTCCAGAAACAGCGATCTTCCTATATAAGGGCTGCAGTGGACGAGTCAGTTCAGTTCTTGGCAAGCAGCCGTGAAGAGCGCAGTGCTAGCCAACGGACTGGAAGACTGCGTACGTGTATCAGAGGAGTTGTACGTAATTGCGAGTGTGGAGTGGACCTGTACAGACGAACTGGTGGATTGTGATTGTTTGCGCTACGTAATTCTATGTAATCGGCAAGTGTTCCAACCGTAATTCGGCAGAAATAAAGAACATTTTGAACAGTTTGTGCATTTGGACTTTTAATTTCACGAACCCACAAAGTCACAATATAAACCACCCAGGCCAACATTGTCTATGAGATTGATGGCAAGAGCGTACGGATTGTTGAGATGCTGATTCCGAAGACTATGGAAAATTATGTCGTTGTGTAGCATGGCGTTGGAGACATACAATAATTTGTTTGGCCGACATCGAAGAGTTCTTTCTGTATTTATATTTATTGTCAGTTTTTCCAAATTAGGTAACATGCTTATAGTGTCTAAATATTTGTCTTGTATATTAATACATTTCTGTACAGAG